>VWPU01001141.1:0-42519 GCA_013398955.1 Callaeas wilsoni | reverse complement strand
CGCTCGGCTCCGCGCCGCTCGGCTCCGCTCCGCGGGGCTGCGGCGCCATGGAGGCGGTGGACCAGGTACGCGGAGCCCCGCGGGCGGGGGGCGGGCTGCGCGCTGCGGGGCGCGCGGAGCGGGCGCGGTGCTGACCCCTCTCTCTGCCCGCAGCTCGCCTCCGCGGGCACTTTCCGCGTGGTGAAGGAGCCGCTGGCCTTCCTCAGGGTGCTCGAGTGGGTGAGTCCCGGGCTGTACGGGGTTGCGGGGGGGCTGTCGCCAAAGTGCGCGCCCGGCGGAACAGGTGGGAGCTGGGCCGGGCTGAGGGACAGGGACGGGGGGCGAGGGGCCGGGGACTCGCGTCCTACAGCGCTGTGGCCGGCGGGGCGGGCTGGGGGCTGGGTTTGTGGGTGCCCCCCCCATCCTTGTGCTGGCTGTAAGCGAATTTAAAAAAAAAAAACAACAAACCAACACCGAGGAAAATAAAATCCTCATTATGCGTTTAGCAAACTTGTCTCTGGGCCGAGCGGGGAAGGAGGCAGATAATTGGTGTGCGGAGCAATGTCACTGTGTGTTGCTCTGATGCTCATTCGTAGTGAAGTCTGCAGGTCAAATGACATCCATCGCCAGTAGGTCTGCGGGAGCATAGAGCCTCTCTGAACGGAAAGTTCAGAACATGTCATGGAGGATTAATCACATTCCCCTAACGCCGACTGGCTGGGGAATTATGTAAGGCGCGTATTTTGGGGGGCGCATCCCTGTGCGGGTGCGTTTATCCGCATATTGGCACCTGCAACGTGCAGCCCCGACCGGGGTGCCTGTGAGGGGGTGTTTTGGTGTGCTGGAGGCAGCTGCTTGCCCCAGACTCTGTCCCTGCTCACCAGAAGCAGCTCCTCTTTCCCACTGGGGACCTTGAAGCATCAGGTCCTGTGGAGTTGGGGGATGGTGATGTGGCGGTGCCATGGCCTGGGATGGAGTGGCCCCACAGTGGGGTCACCTGCATGTGGCAGTGGATGGACAAGGTCCCTTGTGTTCTTTGCCTCGAGCTCTGTAAACCCACCCGGCACTGCTGCTCCTGCCTCAAGGAGAAGTCAGGACATGCAGGGGCTGAGCCCCAGGCGCTGGTCTGAGGGTGCTTCAGCCACTCTGCAGCGCTCACTGCGGGGCAGAAGAATGGGGGGCAAAGCTGTTCCTATGGCAAATAGCTGCTGGGAGCATGGTCTTTTGGCTGCCTGCCTGATGGGGCTACATCTGATGGAGCTTGGGTAGCAAGCCCTTCTGGGAAGGACTCTGGGCTGATGGGCATGGGCTGTGCCATCGAGAAGATTGTTCCCGCCCCAGTCAGCGTGTTGGCATCCTCGGGACAACAAGTGGGAACTCTTCTCTTGGCACTTTCCCGGGTCTGTAACTTCTTCCAACAGCCAAATATAAAAGCTGCCTTTGTCATGGTTGGAAGCCACAAGTAGAACTCTTCTGGCTGCTGCAAATGCACGTTGCCTGTGTGTGTACACATACATGCACACGCGGCTGTGCGTAAACAGAGCTCTTCTGACACGGCCAAGGTGGGCCAGTCCTTGGCTGTAAGGGAGCGTAGGAAAAGGGTGCAGAGTGTGTTAACATTTAAGATGACCTGAGAAATTACTTTCTCTCCATTTGACGTGTATGTGTAAGTAGAATTAAGCACAGTCTAATTTGTGATATTTTAGAGTGTGGAAGACCTTTTTTTTTTTTTTAACATACTTGAAAGGCTTTTTGCATTACTGAAATTCCATCTCTATTCAATTAATCTTATTACTCTCATCTTCCTTCTTTTTTTACCATGCCTCCCAACTGCTGTCCACCTCTCTCTACCATTTCCAGTCTCAACTAATTGTCCACCTCTCCCTTAGACTCCTTTTATCAGCCTAATCATAATGTTAAACTTTAAAAGAAGACCAAATGCTCCAGTCAATTCTGTGTCCGCTTTCATGTCCCCTGGCAGCCTCACAGACCTCGTTGCACTTGATCAGAACAGTCAAATTACACCCCTTAACACCTCCCACTTGAGTCCTAGATTGCATCTGCAAGGAAATAAAGTTCATAGCCCAGCTGGTGACGCAGCGATTCTGGGCGTTGGGTGGCTCTCGTGCCTGGGGGGAGGCTCTGTGGTGTTGCAGCACAGATGGCAGAGCTGTGGGAGTTCCTCAGAAAGGCTGGTAGGGTGGAGGTGGCGCAGGCTGAAAACGTCCTCAGCTCGTCCATGCAGTCCAGCCTTGAATTTTCACTCCCGTCGTTTGGGCGTTTTGGGTTGGCTCACAGTGACTCTGGGTTGAGCACGTCTTTATCCGTAAACCTCTGCTGCTGAAATTCAGTGTGTTTGTGGGTGCACGCATTTGTGGGTCTGGAGGCAACTGAAGTGGCTGTAGGTTTCTCAGATGTGAAACTGTAACTGTTGCAGAATTAATCTTTAGGTGTGCAGATTCCAGTTTACCTGTAGTCTGGCTCAGGCATGGACCTCTGTCTCGAGGAGCAGGGACCTTATCTGACCTTCTTCAATTTCCTACTTTGATGGTCACTTAACACCCAGAGAGAAGCTGCTGAGATAAGGCTGATTCTTCTGAATATTCATAGCACTGTAATATGTTTTCATTTGTATTTCCCATGTACATAGTAATCTTATTTTCAGACAAGAGATTGCATTTAGAAGCCATTAAGAGACAACATTGGCTCAGGCCTGGGAAAGGTTAAGAGAAAGAAAAGAAACCAAGAAATCGACTTGCAGCAATTATGCAAGAGTTGCATTTTTTGAACTCTACCTTGGCAATAAAACATGTGGATCACAAATTTGAGCTTGGAAAAATGCACCAAACTGTACTGGGTGAGGCCTGGATGTTTCCAGCTTTGAGTCAACTCATGGCATGTGCCGGGGGCAGGGAAGAGCTGTTTAAAAGCTGTATTCATTCTTGCTCCTCTTTAGTCCCTTGGCTGTTACTCCACAGGTCTTTGCATGAGAAGAATGTTCTTCTGAAGCTTATTTCTCAGATAATCCACTGTGGCACTACAACCAGTAGCAATGTCACAAACACTCTTACAACTTCACTTGAAAAATAACTCTCTTATACATGCACCTGACAATAATGAATAAGGAAAGATGAAAGAGAAGAAATATGTTCATTCGTCTCTCTGCATTAATTTCAGTCCTGTGACTCTGTGGACGTGTTTAGACTGCATTTATTGGGGTCTGTAAAAAGTGAGCAAGACAAGCAAGTTTGTCACTTTTGGTCTATTTGTTTTGCTGCCTCTCTGGAGCCCTAGAAGAGGAAATTAAGTGAAAAGCAAGGCTCTCCCCATGCAGTGTGATGGGTACAGGAACTACCTGCTGTACTCAGGCTGTTACTGGCAAAAATATTTTTGTAAAAATGGAAACTTTGTATTCCTGGGCTGCGCAGGAGGGGTTGAGATGGCGGAGGGGAGCCGTGGGTGGTGATGGTGGTGGTGGGGTGGGTGGGTGTGTATTTAATTACATTGTGAATTGCCACAAACAACTTTCCTTCTGCAAACCCAAAGCAACCTGATACTTGTCCAGTTTCCTGTGAAGTAACAGGAGCTGCAGTGCAGTCCATAATGTCTTTCCCTGTATTCCTCCATAAATAGCAGGGATGCAGAAACTCCACCGTTGTGCCAGTCAGGAGATGCTGTGACTGCCTTGATGGTTATCTATAGGTTGGTGTTTTAAAAAACCTTTCAGTGAGCTCCCATCTCCACAACTTGCAGCTCTGTCTGGGCTGGTGTGGGCAGGGGGTATTTTTGTCACAAAGGCCACACCGTAACTGTGTCTAAGCCAGTGCAGCTTTAATCAGGGCACGTGTGAATCATTTATGTTGCAGGACAAATCTTGTGGACACGATGGCTTCTCTTAATAGGACAACTTGGAAGTGAACCTTAGGATGTTCAGTGAACTCAAATGTGTCTGAGGAGTTGTTTTATTTCTTGCCTTTATGCAAAAAAAATACATTCCAGGCCTTGCACGACTGGCTTTCATCACTGCTCGCGAGCATCTTCATGAGATGTACCAAAGAGTTCCAAAGCATTACAGTGCATTTGGGCAACAAATCTCTGGGGGAAATTGGATGAAGATGGTTTGAAAAATCTGTGTGTGGTGTACATGGACCAAGCTGACCTTGCTTTGCTTCCTTGCCTTCATGCTGTGATCACTTGACTGGTGAGCCAGGAAGAAGGCCAGGCTGGTGCCGGCCTGGCAAGAGTCAAGCTTGCTTTGATGGTATGGATTCTGAAAGAGCTAGCACCTCTTGCCTCGCGCACAGATGTGTGTTCAGAAGGCAAAGGGAATCTGAATCTTGAGAGACTGATAATAAGTCTTGTCTTTTGTCCTAGTGCTGATTGCTCATCTGGCCGTGGAGCGCTTTTGTTGGGTTATTTTTGCATGCATATGAATGGACATAAGTAGCTGCGTGCTTTCAAGTGTGCCCTAGAAAAGCCTAGATATCTTGAGATGCTGAAAATAAATGGGAAAGAAATAAGAAGGTAATGCTTGCATGAAGCGTGTGTGATTAGTTGTTTGCTCTGTCTAGTGTATTATGGGCCTGAGATGTTTTATAGTTGCTTGAGACTCTTCATCACATTTGCAAGTGTTTGTTTGGTTTTTGCTTAAGCAGAAGGCTGCTGGCTACTGTGGTAGGTGCAGAGACTTAGTTGATGGAGCAGGGTTAACTTGCTGAAGCTTAGTGCTCCTCGTGGATGCACGGTGGAAGAGCTGAGTGTTTGATCTTCTCTAACCACATACTGAAAAAAAAGCCTTAAGAAAAAGTAGTATTTCTTACTGCCTGGTGATGTTGCTTATACAATACTAGGATCAGATGCTGCATTTAGAGCTGGGCCCATCCATCTTGATATGTAAGAAGCACATACACGTTAAAAATGCATTTTCAAGTCTTTTGATGTCTGCCTTGGGAGGTAGATACTTAGCTGTTCTTGTAAACTGGGTCCCAGTTGCTACCTCAAAAGTCTTGTATGTGTAGTGTCAGGTCAGTAAAACATGTGCCACTAAATCAAAAAATGTAAATCCATTTCTATGGTATTTTAATGTTAGAAAGGTAATTACCGTGTAACTAACCCTTCTCTGTAAGCTGTCATTAATTGGATGATTTCTTATAGGCAGCTTAGCATAATGCATGCAAAATACACTGCAGCTCTGGGCAGGCAAAAATTGCCATGATGAACCAACAAGATGTGAGCATCCAAGAGACCTGAGCCCTGGGAACAGGCTTTATTTGTCCTTGGCTTTGGGCCTGCAACTTCTGAGCACTTATTGGGGTAATCTGCAGGCAGGGAACTCTGTCAGACAAGTTACTTTTATTAGGAAGAGCCCAGAAAGTGGATTTTGCCCTTAGACATCAGGCTCTGTGGTGTGCGATAGGAAGGATCTGAAAAGTTTCTGTAGTCTCACCGAAGGCAGATGTGAAAGCCATATGTCACTCTGCCAGTGGGACTGGCATAAAGGCAGCAGAAGCACTGGCAGTGCCTACATGGTGTTTTACCTTGTGCTCTTAAAGTCTCAACTTCTGTGGGTCTCATGATTCTGAAACCTCTGGCTTTGATAAAAGAGACGGTTTTAGATCAAGGTAGCAGAAGAAAGATGGGATCTCTAAAGACTTAAAACCCAGAACAGAAGTGAAAGAACAGGAAATCTGTCTTGTGATCCCATGTTTTACGCAGTCTGTAGAGAGCTGTCTGCTTTGCTGTTCACATCCATGATTATCTGCATGCATATCTGGTTGGAAACTGAGAACTGTGCTTATCAGCAAGTTGCTGTTAAAATGGTACAAATGCTGATACAGGGGAAGAGAAAAGGTCAGCAGTGCCTGACCACATTGCACATAAATGACATCTTTCATCTGGAAAATGCCTACCATTTTCCATTTTAGGACCATGTTGAGATCATGGAAGAGCTGATTTCAAAAGGTCACCTAATAATTCATTTAAATGCTGATGTTTCTCAAGCAGCCTGGAGTGCGACCTGGTATAAAACAGTTATGTAGGATTAGCACATATGGTTGACAGTCAGGGCTTCAGAAGCAGGACTTTTTAGGAGTTACGTGCTGCTGCTGTGGAGGTACCTGGGTGAAACTGGTAAAATCTCATGGTAAGCCATGGCTGCTCTTATCTGAGTGAGGCTGTTTGAAGCATTAGGAATAGAGGATGAGGAAAGAGACTCATTAATGCTAAATTTGATTACATATGCAAACCAGGTTTCTATGAAAAGAAGAACAAAAATGATCTGACTTTCAAACTAGCAATAAGATGTGTGGAGATAGAGGGTTCTGCTATTAGACAAACACAGTTAAAGTCTCCTTGACAATTTTTATGAGGGCGATGTTTCAGTCATCACTCCTATAAATCAGCATCTGCATAATTGGAGCTCTGGGTAAAAGCCCTGCATGTTGACATCTCTGGATTCAGATGTTGCAGTTGGGAGAGGACAGGCTTGGAGGTGCTTCTCATAAAACCCTTTTTATCATTTGGGTGCTCTGGTCCCTGGCTTAACCTGCGTTCGTGGCACTGTGTGTGATCCCAAGGGGCAGGAGATATTGCTTGGTGAAGTTCTCCACTCTGCTCCAGGGGAGAGGACCTTGTCCTGAGCAGGGAAAGAGGAGAGGCAGAAAGCAGGTAACGTTGGGCTCTGCTCAGGGCTGGTGGTGGAAGACAAAGCTGCACCTCTGCAAGCTCAGCTTCCCCCTTGGGCACTGAGTAAAAATGCTTCTTAGTATGGGCCTGGGGTGCAGTGTGGAAAACAGCTGCCAGAGGGGTCTTCAGGGATTTTACTCTCGGAGGGATCTACAGAGTGCTGTTAAGAACATTATAGAAAGGAACATACAGTGTGGAGATGCTGTGTTTAAGGTGTTTGTTCAAAGTGGCATATGTGCTGCAAAGTGTGACATTGTTGCTAAGGTGACAGCTTGCTTGCTTTTTGGCAAAAGCAAAAGAATACTGAATATAGGCAAACTGTAAGCTTTTGCTTTAATTTGCAGAGTTTTATCTTCTGGCGATTGTAGAGACTTCTCAGGTTTGTGTTTGGAAGCAGTGTTTTCTCATTCCGAATACTTCACTCAGTTAAAAAAGCTAATAGTGCTTCCCATTCTTAAGGAAAATCCTAAATCACATAAAAATGATGGAGATTCCAATTATTACAATTGTAGATACTATTTATGTCATTGAAAGTCTTTGATATATAACATGTATTTAAGTAAGGAAGTGTTCTCTAAGAATATTTTATATAAACAAAAATATTAGGCGTTGCCTCATTAGCAGCCTATGGATGGAGGCACATCTATGAGTGCATAGTCCAGAAGATTTTTGGATGGGGTATTTGCACGCATTTGCAAAGCTGGAATGGATGGTGCGGGGAGAACTCCTGTGGGTCAGACTCAGAGGTTGGTTGTGGTGGGAGGGAACAGAGTCTTGTGCTGGACAGCTTGGGTTCTGCCACGGTGAAGTATTTTTGTAATGCTGCCAGGGGAGAAGGATCAGCAGAGGATTAGACTGGCGTGGCCCCTACGGAGAGGGGGTTTTCCAGATGAGCAGCCATCTGTGGCATGAAGCAAATGTTATGGACCTCAGTGTTGAGAGCAAAGCAGAAAGGTCTCACAAGATGAATGTCAGCTTTGGCCCTTAAAGCAGTGGGGTAGGTGCATGACCCAGGAAAAAGGCTCAGGAAAGGCTGAAGTAATGTGCTCATTGCCCTTTATTGTTTTACTTTTCCTTTTTTTTTGATGTTCTAATGGATAGATAAATGTGTTTCTCTGAGCAAGCTGTTCTGTCTGCGCCTTTTCCAGAATGCCTTAGCATCTGGGAGAAGGCTGTGTTAGAGGCAGAGCCTGTGGGAGCTGCTGAGCTAATACTGTGGGGAGCAGAAAGTGCTGCAGCCTGAGGCTTGGGATAAACACTGTGGGGAGCTGTGTGGGCTCCAGGTCCTGGGTAAGAGCTGGTGCAGATGCTCCAGCCCAATGGCAGTGCCATTGCAAGGCAGAAGTTAGTGAGGATGTTTTCAGTGATCAGACCATGACACAGGGGGCTTTTGCTGGATTGGAGAAGCCTCTTTGATAAGAAGACCTCATCCTAGTCACTAAAATGTGCAGAAGGGAGGTAGTGTTAAGGAAGCAGGATAAAAACTGAAGGAGGAAGATTTCAATGAAGTGTTGTACATTTTCAGAGGAGAGGTGTACAGTCCTAGACCTGCTGTCGGAAATAAATCTGATTTGACTCTCTTGCAGAAGTCCCAACCTGTCAACTTGATCTTTATTCTATGAGAAATACCAGAGCCTGCTGCGAACAGCCTGACTGAATATTCACTAGAAGTACTCAAAAGTCTGAAGTATTGAGGGTGAAATTCTGCCCAGAAGATTTCAAAATGAAATGCTACCCAACATCAGCAAGATCATTGATACATTAGGAAGTAATTTATAGTAACAGCTCTATTGTAGCTCTTTGAATTTCAAAGAGAAGTTTATTGTGTTTGTCCTCAGTCTTCCTTTTTCCTGATGTTAATGCTCTGCCCTCCCGTGTAATTTCTCAGGTGATGCAAATCCAAAGTATCTTTGGCTTGAAGTGATAAGCCCCAGCTCAGATCCTTTGTCATGTGCATGTTGGGTGCGTGTATTGGGGCCCCATGTTTGACACTGCATTTGACAATCTTCATATTAGGCGAAGAGCCTCTGTGGCATCCCAAATAGTATTAAAGAAGTAGCAAAATCTTAGGTTCCCAAAAACCAAGGAGACAAGTGGCTTCTTGGTTCAGCCTCCCTGAGGTGGGCTGTATGGTCTGTGGCTGCCTTAAGCATTCAGATCAAAATACCCCAGGAAGCCATGAAATATCTCAGAGTTATTTAACAAGCAAACTTGAGCCTTGCTTAAATTGTTTTCAGAATAATCTTCTCTTTGGCTGTGTGCTGGAGGTATGCTCAAGGCAAAACCAAACAAGACAAGGCCCCCATCTACATGCAAGTCTAAAACCACAATGTGTTGTGTCCCCCTGCTCCTCCCCACACAGAAGCCATGTTGCACACAAAACACAACTTCCTTGCATTCGTTTTTTACCTCATTTCAAACAGCCTTTGTATGGAGGGAAGGGTGTCTTGAAGTAGTTGAACATGGCAAGGTCACACCTCTCTGTTGGGACTGTAAGGGGGAATGATGCTCTTGGGTGTATCTCGTGCCCAGCCCAAGGGGCTTAGGTTTGATGCTGGAAATTGGCTTATTACTGCAGAATATGTATATAGCAATAATTATCCTTTGAAGCTGAGCGGTTTCTTTTAGTGTTTTTTTAGGGACTGTGCTTGAAAGCCAAAGCAAGCGTGGGATTCCCCCACCGCCAAATCCAGCAGCCGATAAATCCGGCAGAGCTCTCCTGATTGCCATCTCCAAGGGCAGTCAGCGTGCTGGAATGGAATTAGGACCCAGTTTGAAAGAAGATGCCTGCCAAAAAATTAAACAATGGATGCCTTCCTGTTTAATTTTAACATTTTAATTAAATTCTTTGCTGCTGTGTGCCTTTGATCTTGGTGAGCTGATATACATGGTGTGTGCTGTTGTGTCGTAGCAGCGTTTTGTTCTAATCCTTCACGCAAATGCAGGGATGCATTTGAGGATGGATAAAAGTGCAAAAGCTGCTCACTGCCAAGTACTGAGCGCATTGCAAGCTGCCTTTTCCAACTGGTGACCCACGGGCATGTGGACAGAGGGATTACTCACAAGTATGGCTCAGTAGAGTTTCTCTCTAAACATATTCACTCCCTTTTCTAATCTCCTGTGAACGGTGCTGCAAGAGGAGTTTCCTTGATGGAATTACTCATTGAGAGGGTTGAAGCAAAGAGTGGAGATTTTATTGTGAAAGAGATTTAATTTCAAGTGGAATAATTAATAAACTTTGATTCTTCAGTCAGAGAGCAGAAGCAATGCTGTATGTTGTTGGTTGGGCACATCCATCAAATAATCCTAGCCAAGTGCCCAGTTTGGGAGCATTTGGCAGGCAGCTGGCTTTCCTTGCAGCCAGGCACAGAGCAGCAGGAAAGGTATTGGAAAGAGTTTGCTCATGGATTATGGGCTGCAGCAGGTGATTGAGGATCATGTGGAGTATTTGTCCTTTGCGATTTGGACTGTACCTAAGATGTCAGGGAAGAAACTGTCATTGCTACATCAAAAGGGGTCATTGGTAGAGCTGCTTTGGGAAAAGAAATTTCATTTACTTGAGGGCAAAGGAATTCTTAATCTCAATTTCCTTTGAAAACTGGCACTTTGGTGAGATCGTGAATGGAGGAATATTTGTGACGGAAACTACAATATTTCAGCACAAAATATTTCTGTAGAGAGATATTCTCTACTGAATTGGTTGTATTCTCCTCTTCTGCACACCCTGCTGAGATGCCCCAGGCTCATTCCTTCTGGAGGAGTCAGTGATGGATCATGCCAAGTGGGACCTTCTGCCTGTTGGAATGGTGTAGTCTGGCTGTGGCACCCGATTTCCAGAGCAGGGGCAGCGTGAGGGGCCAACCCAAACTCGCTGAAGGCACAGCAGTGGTGTTCCCAGGGTAGATGTTGCAAGCCCTTAGCACTGGCACTTAGAAAGAAAAGTCAACATTTTTTTGAGGGATGGCAACTCTTTTGGAAAAAGACAAGTGAGTCTAAAATGCAGAAAATTGTTTTGGTTGAAAATTGTCATCTAACATGTAAGTCCACGAGTGCATGCTGGTGTTGTAGTCTATGCGTATAGTGTGTGCCCAGCCCTTTTTCTGGCCAGCTGTGGAGTTTTTCAGAGCTGTGCAGAGGCAGCACAGTCCGCTCAGCAGAGAGTCAGCGTTCCTAAGCCTCGGTGTTTTGCTGCGCTGGCTCCGTGGGCTGCGCAGGGTCTCGAGGCTGCTGTGGCAGCCTGTCACTCGTGGCAGGCAGCTCTGCAGAGAGGGCGCCCGTTCCAGCACAAAATCTGTGCCTGTCCAGATTGCGAGGCCCTGGCAGGCAGCAGGAGCTGGCTCCACGGTGGGCTGACATATGCAGGGGATGCTGGCTGTGCCACGGGGCATGAGCCTCCTGCCGCCGCCGCGTGCGGCCCGGCGCTTCCCGGGCACGGATGATGCCATGAAAATGAGCTCCTTGCCCGTGGTCCTCCGCGGCCCAGAGGTGGTCCCCGCTGCAGGGACCAAGTGCTGTCACTGCTTTTTTCTCCCCTTCTGTTTTTTTCATCCTCTCCACCATGTCTTTCACAGCAGAATGACAGCAACAGGAGAGGGAGACGGGGTTCGGGTCTCATGGCAGAACTGATCCAGCACAGCTTGTGTTGCTGAGGAATGAAATAGAAAAGCTCTTCCTGCCATATACTTCACCATGGCGTAGTTCACTCATTTCTAAAAATGGCTTTCCCTCTTCAAATTTATGTGCTCATTGGTGCTGGCCACCCATGGGTGCAGCGTTGTTTGTTCATGCAGCTGGAGGGGCTCTGACGGAGCTCGTAAGTGTTCATTGTGCAGCTTAGTCCCCCAAAAGTAGTGACTCAGCAGTGATCAGACATCTCTCATGGGACAAACAGTTCCCAGCTATTCCCAAATTGCACTGAAACCCGTGTGTCACTGGGCTGCCAAGAGGCAGGGCTTGAGTACCCCACATCTGTATTGCTTCTGCACAGAGAGATTGCTAAGCATGTCCTGGGTGCTAGGACAAGAGTACTCTTGCTTCGTTTAAAAGAGATTTTATTTTTTTTCTGGGGATTTTTACACTCCACCCCATGATGCGCTTTGGGATGCATTCAGCTTTCTCTTCTGAATAGGGCTCCAGATGATGGAAATAAATTATCATAAATTAGAATAGATTGCACTCTTCAGCATCTCTACATCTGTCATTATGTTTCTTTAACAGTTCAGTTTAACATTTATACACACTCTGACAGCAGCTACTGGTGTGTATGCTATAAATATTGGCTTGCAGAAGACATTAATGGAGTTTAGGTAAACGTTTGATGCCGCTGAGATTCTGTTCCATATGGTGGTACGCAGAAAAATCAGATTCAGCACGACACGTATAGTGGTCATGTATTCCCTATGGACTGGCCTCCTGGCATTGCAGCAGCTCACTACCCCACCAGGAAAGTGCAGGTGCCTTCAAAGAGGAAGGTGAGATTCTTGTGGTCTGTTCTGATTTTTACCACCTGTACTTGTCTGCGATGTTTAGAGCCAACGTGTAGCACGTAGAGATGGGAAGTGCTTCTGAAAAAGAGACATCTCACAGAAGCAGCAGTCAGGAGGAATGCTCTGCTCTGAATGTGTCTAAAGAAAACCCATGGGATTTTCTGGCCCAGGTGCCATTTTGTTGGACAGTAACTGCGTGGCAGGGTGAAAACTTTGTGCATTGGTTGGTCACGGTTGCTAAACTTGAAATTTGTGACTCTATCCCAATGCAACTATCACCAAAACTACATGGAGGGAGCGTGGCATGAGGGTTTAATGAGTGTGGCTTACATCCCTCTGACTTACAGGAGGACAAACAACTGAGACCATCATGACAAGAGGCAGGAAGGAATATATTCTGGTCCCTCTAGCATTCCTTCTGCAGTTCAACAGAATTTGGGTGTCTCCCATAGGTTTGGGGTTTTTGCTTTGTTGGCTTGGTGGTTTGTTGGGGTTTTTTTTGTTTGTTTGGGTTTGTTTTTTTTTTTTAATTTTGCTAATTACAACACTTTGATTAGTGTAGCCTGCTGATGTAGCTGTGTCCTGTGCCGTATTTCTCTGATTTACCCCACTTTCAAACTAGAAGGAAGGTAAGAGGTCTGTGCCAGGCTCAGCACTGCAGAGGGGCAGTTGCGGGTAAAGCAGCCCAGCCCCTGCTGCTGATGTGGGGCCCTGGGAAACATCTGGCTCGTGCTGGCCCTGGGGCACATCTGCTGCAGAGAGCAGCGCCTGCTGCGTTTGCCCCTGTGCAATGCAATGTGAGTAATGAAGTAACCATAATGTACAAACTGACTCCGAGCAGGGCAATCTGAGGAGAAAGTGCTCTTCACACTGTAAATTGCTAAAGGTCTTTATGATGCCAGTGAATTAAAAAATCTGAGAAGAAAAACCCCTCCAGTGCTGTAAGTTCAAGATGAATCTTTTGAAGGCTACTGGTGGGGAGGGGAAGAGATAACTTATCTGAATGGAAATGTATTTAAACTCTGTATCTTGTACAGTTCTGGGTTGCTGCAAAGCAAACAGTGTGTTCCTTGTCACTTGGAGAGCTGGAGATATTTTTGTATAGACTGAATAGGTTTCTGTGTTGATGTTACCCCTTTTAATCTTAATTGTTGGTCAGGTTTTCAGTCCTTTGCAGGTTATTTCTTTTAAAAGAAGTTGCTTCAGATGTTTTGGTGATTCACTCTTGTTTGTTCACACTGGCACTACAGAGGAGCCTGGTGCGCTCCTGCATGCTGTGAGCCTCTGCAGCCACTTTCCCCCTGACTAGGCAGAAACCCTTCTCTTACCTTTGAGTTTCCAGGTTTTATTGTTGTTCTGACTGCTTGTGTGGTTCTTCTGCCTCAACTTTCCTCTGCTTTTCTGCTCCTGTGGAGAAAAAAAAGAGCTTTGTGAAACCATTAGCAAAATCTTTCTGCCCAGAGCAAAACCTTGCCCGTGAATTTCCTTTGAACGCTTGCTTGTGTCTGAGCCTGAGGCTGGCATTTAGGTCTGTTGAATGGTGCTTTAAAGGAACTAAACTGTACTTAAAGAAAGGCAGCATTTACATTGGCCTGATGCTAAAGACATTTTAGCCCAGCCAAAGAGATTTTATGGTGAGCCTTGGTCCAGCAAGGAGCCTTTCAGCCTTCTCCAAGCTGAAAGAGAAGCTGGACTCTGGGGAGCAGTTTCGAAGCATTGAAACTCTTTTATCATTGTTTGTTGTATTTGTTTTTCGCATCTTTTGACTCTTTGAGGACTAGACAATTTAGATCTGCACAGTCTGGGTGCAGCTAGGACAGGCGTGATGTTCTCCATGATCCTCTAATAGAAGCATGCAGAATTTGGGAAGGAATGTGCAGTGATAAGAAATTAATGTAAACAATCTGCATTGGATCACTTGTCATGAGGATATCTCTTTGAATTGTGTATCTAATTAACTGCATTTTAAAAAATTTAGCTCTCATCTACACTGTAAAGATACTTCTGGCTGGAGAGGAGAGAAAGGAGTGCTTATTCTGGATGGGTTTTTCTGTTTGTTTTCAAATACACATTATGTTCTCATAGGAAAGAAGTCTGTGTACTTATTTTTTGTCGAACCTTTTAGCTTTCACATATGGCTGACATTCATAAATTCTAAAGCTGTTTCTTTTAAGCTTTCTACCCCCATTGTAAACCTGGAGATGACCCACCCCCAGTTCCTACTGTCACCTGTCCCTGGCTGAAAGGCCCTTTGGGGTAGGACGGGAGAAAAGTCACACTTTTTGCATTCCAATCAGTGCTGGATCTCAGAGTTTAAAAATATCACAAGTGAAAAACATGGATGTGAGTCATACAGAAAGCACCCTTCATTTCTCGGGAAGTAAAAATATCAGAAAAACACATTCTTCAGATGTTTCCTCCTGTCGAGAGGTAGCCACATCTAAGATTTCCATTTGAACTGTTGAATCATAAACATTGGTTCCCTGCTGTTGCAGTGACCACTGAGTACAGGAGATGCCCATTAAACATTAACAGGTCATAGCGTGCCAGAGCTACATCAGTCACGAGGGTCTGGGTGAGCTTTACACGAAGAGCAAACGTGGAGAAGGCTGCAATGTCATTTCTTGGGTCAAGATGCTCCAGTGCTCAATCCCAGTCTGCAGTAGATGCCGCACTTCTGGAAAGTTCTGTGCTCACTTTGGTCCTAAACACTCATCCACATCTAACACATGTGGTGTCGTATTCCAGGGCAGTATATCTGCATGCTTTTGGGGAGTGACCTCTTTCTTTTCGGTCATTGCCTTTGCCCCTCAGGGGCTGGGAGACCATGGTTTTGTATCAGCTTGCTTTAGTGGTATTTGTGAAGCAAGCATGTTTTAAAATGCATATGCATTTCCCTCTGTTTTTACAAGATTAATATTTGAAAGGCTATTTAATACAAAAATGCCTAAAATTGTTTAAATCTGAGACATGCTGGAGAGATCAGAGAACTTTTATCAGCTGTTGAATTAGTAATGTTGAATTAGAAATGAGAAAATCCTTTTCAATTTAAGTGGCTTTTCTCAGAACTTTTTGCATGTTTAATATCTTCCTTCATCCTTCTCATAATTGTTCCAATTTCAGCACTCCCTGAGTATCCATGCAGATGTGCACAATGCACACTGTTAAGGCCCTGATCCATTCAGCCAAGCTTTACATCCCTGAGGACCATCAGGAAGCCCCCAAACCACTTGTCTTACGTTTTCCTCCTGTGGATGCAAAGATTGAGTCCTTCACGGATAATGTCATACTTGTATTTGAAAAACCTGCTCGTGATGCTGTCTGAGAGATTGGAGAGATCCTGAGTGCTCTTCAGTGTAGACACTTTAACATTATCTTCCAAGAATCTTAAAAAAATATGAACTGGAAATAACATTTGCGTAACATTTTGTAAGAACGCTACCGTGAGGCTCTTCAAGGGGAATTACAAGTATTGCTTTTTCTTTTTTTCTTCATAGCTCTTGGAGGGGGTCAGCCTCTCTCCAGTCCCCCTTGATAACAAGCTGCTGTGAGAGCTTAGCAGAGCAATGTGTGTCCTGGTCGCACCAGATGGATCTCATTTGTGTTGCTGTTCATAGTCATGATAGGCAGCAAATGGAGTGGAGCCTGAGGCAGCACTTTGCTGCCTGAAGTTGATGCCTGATGAATTACGGAGATAAATAAGGCGAGGGTCTGCCTTTGCTTTTCCCTTTGAGTGTGCAGTAAGTGTTAGGTGGCCCACGTTTGAGAAGACGAAGTGAAATGAGCTTTCAAATATTTCCTTGAAGCTGTCTCAATTATTTCATTATAATGGTAAGGAACAAAGCAGAAGAATCAATACGCCTAATTATTACATCTAAATGCAAGAGAAATTAGTCAGTGAACTCTCCCTTCTCTGGAGAGGATTAATCTTCCTATGCTCTATTTCAGATGTCTTTCAGAAAAATGAAAGGCTTATCACCTAGGAAACACACCGTCCTAATCGCCCAGGTCTGGCTCTTGGATTTATAGACGGTGAGGGGACTCTAGTTGATCTTCTGAAGCACAAAATTAGATTGTTTTGCTTGTATTTGACCGTTGTAGTTGAGTTTTGTAGCTGGGTGATTTGAATGGCAAGCGCAAGGGGCATGTGGCTCATGTCATCCCAGCGGGCCTTGGCCGGCTCTGGGTCAGCCGTAGGGACCCACTGAGCACCAGGCACTGCCATGTGGAGGGGATGGGTTGGATCCTAATGTGATGCTGTCAGTGGGGCAGTGCTAATTAGCTCAGGTTCTCAGTAATAAGTGCTGTATTGATGAATCTATAATACTTACAGAGCTGTCTCATTGCCTTTTTGATCACTACGTGAGACTCCGAAACAACCAGCGTTTGGCTGTGGCCTGCCTGGTGGCATGCAGCCACAAGATGATTACAGGTGATCCTGGCAGGACCTGATTCTTCACCCGTGAATCAGTCACTGGATTGAAATGGCAATAATGTTGCCTGCATGCTAGGTTTGGTATGGCAGTAAATTCTGGTCCTGTCTCCTTGCCGTTGTCTTGCACCAAGCCCATAGCATCTTGTGATACTTTCTACTAGGTTCATTATAAGAATTTCAAGCTGTGACACAGATGTAAGATGATTTCAGATGAAGTGTTACATTAATAAATTAATCTTCAGCCTCTGCCCTCCATAAAGTCTGACTTTCTTTAGATTTTGTCATTTGTAGTCATGTGTTGTGGTGGTGGAAATACAAGTCTGGAAGTACTCAGATGTGCTTCCCTAAAATAATTCCAGATTTTTGCATAGGCAGATCATGCCCAGGAATAGAAGGCTTGGATTTATTCCTTGCCTGCAAACCCAGCTTAGTGTAAAGAAGACTCAGAGGCTGAAATATGAAGTCTAAATAAAAGAAAAAAGGGCCATTTCTTTGCATAACGCTGGGGAAATCAGCCTTACAGTTCACAAACTGAAATGACAGCTTGCTGTAGGGAAAACTTCAATCCATCATTATTTTGCATTTTTGGGTTGCTTTACTTATGGCGGTTTATTAATTAGTTTCTATTTTGCACTCTTTCTTAAAAGAGAAAGATTTCATCTCATTATGTACCTTGTACCTTTCTTTCTTCCCAAATTACTCTGCATCATGGTCAGCTCCCATCTTCCTGGCTGTTGAGTTGATTAACTGGGTGATGCTGACTGGAGGGCATGGGATGGGCCACTGATGCACCACCTGATTATGTGGTCATGGAAACCCCCGGAGGTAAGACCTCTGTTATCAAAATAAATTGGGATTTTCTGCCAACTGATGGTTGGCGAAGCTTGCACTAATGTTAGATTCTGATGGATGATGCGCTATGGAAGCCAATTAGCCTTTGCTGATAAGCTAGGCTTTGATTAAGCTCTTCCAGGCTTTCTCATCACAAGAAACATATACTACTCATTGAACATGCAAATGTATTTGCAGTGTGTAATTACAAAATTTTCTAAAGGAGCGACCTATTTTAAACAGGGCTTTTGTTTCACTCTTATTCCTTCGTTGCACTCACCAACTCAGTCACACAGGCTAATTCAGCAAACATAATTGACTGGTTTTAGGAGTTAAAATATCCTGTTGTTGAACGTTTTATGCTTCAAGTATCGATTATAATGAAGACCTCTGTGGTGGGTACGTAGCTCTCTGCAGCCGCTCCTAAAGGCTTGCCCTTTGCAGTGAGCCTTTGGGATGCAGAGGACTGGCAGTGCTGGGATCTGCAGTCCCAGCCAATTTAAAAGTGATCTTATCCCAATAATGCTGAGAACAAACTCTTTCTGTAGCCACAGGCAGGGATAACTTAGGCTGCTGAATGTGCAGCTCATTCCACTTGATGGGAAGCCAGTTATTGATCCAATTAGCTCCTGACCTGTTTACAGGGTGATTGTTGTAATTAAAATTGATTATGGCTGTGTATCGTGACTTTAATCTGTGATGCTGGGGATTTGGATATTATGGCCTGCCTCCTGTAGCTGATAATGGATTGTGAAGAGCATCAAGGAGTTAATGTATTTTCACACTCCTCAGGGATACATTTTCCGTGTTAGATTCTCATTTGTGGTGCTGTTAACTGAGTGACAGCATCATGTTCCTCACCCGGTCATACATATTTTGATAGCTTTAGTCACTTTGTCTAAGAGATTGCGTGAGCTCCTGTACCTGCCTCTATCCATACCATGGTGCTTTAGGAAAAAACCTAGGAAACGGACATTTTGGTTCCAGGTGTAATTCATAGTCCTATAGCTATCTGCATGTACCTCCTATTGGGGTGCCTTCAGCTTATTGCATGCCTAAGAGCATGGAAATCAGAGCTGCATTCTGTTGTACGCTGATGGGATCCAAGTTTGGCATAGTTAACATTTTCTGATAGAAATGCCTTCACAAATTCTCAAATCAGAGCGGTAGAAACACAGAGAAATGGGCAGTGCAATGCCCCATCTGCACTTTGCCCATTGTACATCTCACCTCCTGTGGTGTGGCCGTGGGGTCAGAGGGGAGGAGTGGAAGGAACAGAGCAGGTTCCAGGTGCACCATCTCCTGTGCTTTCTCCTCCAAACTCCCAGTGCTGCACTGACGCCTGATGTAGGGGTAAATGGTCTGTCAGGGGATGTCCCTCCTGTCACAGACCCTCTGAGATGTGTGGTTTTTAGGATGGAGAAAACCAAGGATCTGACTGCTGCAGAAACCTGTGGTTGAGAGTCTGATCCTGCAGGAATAATCTGTATGATGCAGCTTTTGCCCCTTTTGCTGATTATGATTGATGACTTCACCTTACGATGCCTTAGCGCTGGGGCTGGTGGGTTCCAAAAATGCTGGACACAAGGAGCATGGTTGTTCTTCCCTTGTGAGATTTTTGCTCTCCCCAGTCTCTGCCCTCTTGCTAAACCAGCTTCCTCTGCTCCTCTCATGGATATTCCCAGGATTTTGGCTAATGACCACAGAGCACTCTTCCCACTCTAAAATCATGTGTCTGTCCTCTTCCAAATTAGAAGTTTTCAGGTATCCCACTGGACATTTGGCCTAAAATAGGCTGAACACTTCTACTCTTTTATGGTCATCACCAGCTTTCATGACAAGCTCTGGTGAGGCCACAGTCTGAACACACACCATTGCAGCCTTTATTAAAATTAAATGCCACCTATGGTAGGAGTGTTGCAAGGGAAGGTTTCAGGACTGAAGTTTGAGTGAAAATATCTGAATTATAAATTAAATTCTGCTGCATGTTGGCTTAAGAAGAATTTTTATGAAATCTTGAGAATTGTCATTCTTTCCCATTCTATCAATAGTAACTGCAAGCTTGAGCATATGCTGCAAAAGACACTGAGGTGAAGTATTCACTTAGAGAGAGAACACAAGTGCCTTTTTCATCTGAGGCAAATTAGCAGAAAAGGAGACAACTTCCAGCAAACTGTGGCTTCCGATCTACAAGCTGATAAAATCTGCATATTAGTCACAAGTTATTTTTCCAGATTTCTAGTTCATTCTCTTTTCCGAATTAAAGATGCTGAAATTCGCTTTCAGTCCTTTCAGTCTGTTTTATAACTTGGTGGGGAGGGGAGAAAACAAAATCATCACCACCACCATTATTATACCTCCCATCCAGCAGATTGTGATTTGGCTGGGTTTTTTTGGGAGTAAATCTAAGGAAGAATGCAATCTTTATTGTGACCAAGTTCTGTAAAAGCTGGATTTTTCTCAAAGAGAAGGTGTTACTTTATGCCAAAAAACCCCCATCTGTTGGATTATTAAATCCAAACCCTTCCACTTATTAAAACTAAACCCTTCATTGCATGGGTTTGGGGCTCAGCATCCCAGCATATCCTGTATTAGCACACTGGATTTTTTAAAATCTGAGGTAGGTGTGCACATTGTGTGCAAGTGTGAAAGCACAGAGCCATTCTGAATCTTTGCAGTGGAGGATGTGTGTCTGCCCAGGTCTTGCTCCATACTGAATTAATTGCTGTGAGGATTAATGGTGCTTCACTGATTTCGCTTGCCTATCAAGGGGTTTAAGTGCCATGAGCTTTTCCCAGGAGACATCCCTGGCTGGGGGAAGGGGTAACATCCCTTGCCTCGTTTTGTTGCAGTAAAATCAAGGGCTTGGGGATGGAAATGGTTCCTTACCAGAAAAGATGTCCCTTTTTTGTGTAGCAGTTATCAGAGAATCAGCTTTTCTGCCAGAAGTAGCAACCACTGGGCTACAGCATGGGCATTGCTGCTTGGGATAATTCATAAGAGTATTTTGGCTGCAAGCTTGGCTTTTTTCAACGTTGTAGCATTACAGTGACTGAGGACATCTCTTGATCTTCACTTCAGTCACAGAAGGTGTTTTCTGCACTGTTTTGGCTTGTGCTACTTTGTGTAAGAGTTGCTGAGCTTGAATTTCTGCCACATCACGACCTCTGGAAATGTATTGCTGTTCTCAGTGTTGCCTGTAGAGCAGCTGGCACAATCAGAGCAAGTGCCATAAAATGAGTTGTCTCTCATGGTTTTTAATACTCCTCTAGTTTGGTGCCACCTTTGGTTAGTGTATGTAAATTTGTGATTGGCTTTTACTGTGTTTTCTATCCTAAATTTAAATTTAGCATGAAGGGATGCACAAGGGGGAGGGTGCATCAGAGGTTATCAGAGAACATACACAGGATTTGCAGACTGGGAATATTGACCTACAAGCAGAAGACAGCAAAGGCCAGTTTGATAAGTACAGCCCGTGGTTCCAGTTTAATTGGGTTGGTTTGTGGCAGAATACTGTTCCACTCTTCTATGGATTATTTTTCCAGTCAAGAAATCATCTGCACTTGTGCTTTTCACTGTCTGTCTTTTTCCACACCTCTCTTGCCCCATTTTCACTGCCCTCAGCCTGATCATTGCCTAGAGATGTAGATGCATTGGTCCATCACTCGTGAGGAGGATTTTTTTGGTTGAAATAAGTCTTCCCAGAAGGGCTAACATGGCATTCATATTTTATTCTTCCAGTTCACTCTGATTGATGTAAGAGTTGAAGTGAATCTGCACATTTAGATACAGCAAAGACTGTTTTTGTCTCTGATGAAAAACTAAAATGCCATTAAAGCAGAATGTTTGTAGTAATTTTCTGTGTGTGTGTGTGCATAAAGGCCGTAAGGAGAAGTGGACCTTATCGATTTGATGGCACTCATTATCCTAGAGCTATTTTTTCACAGGGTCCTTCTACCACAGTTCTAGACTATTTTTCTCTTAAAATTTGCTCTGACATGTTTATGTTTTGGAGGAATTTTCCCTCCACAAGATGAAACACCATCCTGTCATCTAACTTATTTCTTTATTTTTTCACTTGTGGCAAATTCATGGAAGTTAAATGCTGAATTCATGGTGGGCTGGGAGGAATGCATGATTGCGTTAACCTTTGTGTACTGTGGTGTACTGGAAATGTGCTCTGTTTATTTTCTGTTCAGGCAAACTAATTGATTAAGCCATGCAAGATTTTACATCCCCAGTGACATGTCATTAATAAAGACAATGTTTTCTAACATCTGTATCATTGTGGGTTTTTAAAATTATTATTATTATTATTATTGTTGTTACTATTATTATTATTATTTATTTTGAGTATAACCTTCATGTTGGTTTTGTCTATTGGTAGGTGGAGCAAGTAATGATGTTCTGCAGGGTTAAAACATTCTCTAACACTCTTGGGGTATAAATTGTGACTGTTGTTGCACGGAGTGTAGAGGCAATGGGTGATTTCCGTGCTCCCAAGATTCTGCTCTTCTGAAAGACCAGTCTATGTAAAACACCTCATGGCTGAAGGAAGCTTTCAGGAAAAAACCGATGTAAAAACACGTTCTACAGAAGCACCTGTGCTGGAGGAGTTGGCCCAAACAAACCGGCTCAGCCAACACCTCAGTGTCTGCACCCACAAAATCCAGGTGGAAATCTTGCTGGGCCAGGTACCAATTCTCTCTGAGTCATTCCTACTAGGTGGCATCACCGTGGGTTGTCATGACCCATCTCCCTGACTTTGCAGCAAATCTGCCATTGGCAATGGATAGAAGTTGATTTTTTTCATGTTGCTGTGGTGAGACGTTTACAGTGATGGCTCTGGATGCATGCAAGGCAGAGAATGAGGGATGAGTGTGTGTGCCCAGCATGGAGCTGGGCTGGTACCCATCACCTGGGCAGGATACATGCTGCTTTTTGGAGCAGTTGCAGCTGAGACACTGCCGTGCTGATGCTGGAGTATTTTGATCTCTGGAAAAGATTCGGATGCCATTCAGTTGGATATCCTGCAAAAAATAACCCCAAAGCTTTTTGGATGATGGGAGAGGCTTAAGGCAGGGTTCACAGAGAAGCATCTCCTCTGGAACTGAGCAAAGGAGGTGAGACAGCCTGATTTGGTGATGATTTTGGCATGTGCCCTTCCCCTGCATCTCCTGGAGGCAGAGAGGCTTCTGCTTGGGTGCTGGGATGCAGGAAAGCCTGCAGGAAACCTTCCCTGTAAGCTAGGGAATTACTGTTCCCATTTTAAAAATTAATCCATATGTTCTTCATTGAAATTTATCTTAACTCTCACATGCTTAAAACTTCTCTACCTGAAATGTACAATGGAGAACCATTCTGCAGGGATCTGTAGGTTAAAAAAAAAATCCAAACAAGGTATTTCCATGGACACACTGATTTTTATTTTCTAAAATCAGAGACTGTGATGGGACTCTGTCCCCCAGGAACTTGTTCAGGGCAGATATACTCTCTAAAGATTTAATGACCAGAAGCGTTTTCCTCTTGTTTCACAATTACTATTTTTTTTAAAGTGAATACTCATAAAACATGGGCAAAATGTAAAGCTGAAAGGAAGAGAAGCCAGGAATACTAAAGAGAGGGAGAGAGAGAGAGAGCTTGCTTGAAAGTGTTGGCCAAGCAGCTGTTCATGCCTCCTATTTAGCATGAATGGAAGACATAGCCCTGATTAAAAATGGTAGGTAGCAGCTGCACAGCCTGGGCTAAGGATTACCAGATGGTTAACTCTGATTGACTTGTCTCCATGGAGCTCAGTGGGGAGGGAGGAATGGAATATCTGAAATGTGATGAACATGCTAGGTACACAATTTTTTTATAATGAATGTGCCAGATTTGTTTACATGCTTCTTGAATAAAATATGGCTGCTAGTTTGACTTAAGACAGACATCTTTAGTACATGCTATGTTGCAAAACCTTGCTCTTTTGATTGTAGGTGTGATGATTCCCCCTCATCTCTCCCCCCCACACCCCGGTGCTGTGATACAGCATAAAATAATTGGTTGACAGAATGTTGATTCTGCAGCACGGGGAGGATTTGCACAGATGGGAGTCAAAATATGTCTCCTTGCCTTATGCTAATGCCACCACAAAGGTTAGGGAGAAGTTCAGAACTGAATGTGGAATCCTTGTGCTGCTTTAGCTGTTGCAAAGTGTTTAAAGTCGGTACCTGGAGGAAGAAGATCTGGATCCAAATGCTCTGTGTGTCTGTTCCCTCTGTTTTACAGCAAAAGGCTACCAGCACTTGCTACATATTCATCATACTATGGTGTCTGTGTGGCTGCTTTTCCTTGACATGTGCCCATGGTGGCCAAAGTGGGATTTTTTTTCCTACCCTGGGAAGGGCTAGAAATCACAGATATCTCTAAAAATACTGTGGCAAGAGGATGATGCATCAACATGATTCCAAACAGCATTTTCTTAAAGGGCTTGGGCACATTTCTCACAAGTGCCAAACAATTGTCCCTTGTTTCAATAACATGTTCTGCAGAGGCTGTAGCTATGTGCAAGGTGGTGAATTCCTCATAAAACCTGCTTTTCGGGTGGTGGGAGAAAGTGGGAATTGGTCAGTCGAGGGCCAGAATGGCTCTCCCACCTCTTCTGGACAGTCCCTGGGAAGCAGCAGCCCCATGACTTGGTTTCCCTTCCCCTCCCTTTGATCTCAGCTCCTTTTGTTTGGGCAGCAGCTCTCACAGTGTGTTGTTGAAGTCCTGGAGCTGTGGCACCCTCAAGGCCATGGGGTTCATGGGCAACCAGTCCCCCACGCTTCAGCCTTTAGTTCCATGTGACTGCTCTGGCTTGCCCGGGAGATGAAACATTGCAGGTAGCTAACAATAGAGGCCAGTAATTTGGAAAGTAATAGTTTGGCATGTATTTAGGAAAAAAAAATAGTAATAACAGTGAATAATTTAGAAATGCCAAGATAAATACCATGTTTGAGGGAATGTGTCACCTCCAGCTGTGGGGAGTGGGAGACATTGATCGTGTGTTTCTTTATCCTCTGTGTTGAACATTTTTACTTTGTGTTTGCATTACTTTTTAAAAGCAAATTACAAATATGTCAAAAAGATGGAGCTGTTGGTTGTGCCAACTCATTTCCTCACATTCGAGTATGAATGGAATTGTGATGCTGATTTTTCTTCATAAATGCTTTTTACCTAGAAAACATTACTTCTGAACCTGTGACACTTAGTACTTCATTATTGGTCTCACCTGAATGTTGTCACTATATACAAACACAAATAAAATGCTAGTTCTAGCTACTGATATTGATAAGCAAATAGGGCTTTTTTTTACGTGGTTGTTTTGTGGGTTTTTTTTATTTTGGCAATATCAGAGCCTCCCTCCTTCTTCCCAAAATACAAAACCAAACCAAGATGCTGTCTGATTTTTTGAAAGTGGCAGAGTCTTAAAAGCAATGATTTAAAGTCTCATTATACTCAAACAATAGTGCCAAAGAGGGGAGGTTGGGCTGGGAATGGTGGCCACAACCTCTGCCTCTTTGTGGGATAAAATGTTTGCCTGTGGGTTTCGTGATCCTAGTGTAAGGAGCATCCTGGCTCCAGAGGCACCACAGTATTTCCTGCGTGTTTCAAGTGCAGAAGGAAAAGCTCATGAGGAAAACAAACCCATTTTTTTCAGGCTGAGCATGAAGACTGTGAAGTTTGTGGTGGGTTTTGTAAGGGCTTTTGGTCTCCCCTTGGGAATTGAGCCATTTGGATGTTGGAATGTGGCGGACACCCACGCCTGGCTCTCTCGAGATAGCAGGGTGGTTGTCAGGTGTCCTTGTATTTCCTTTCTCTTGCATACTGCTAGAAGTCTGATTTCTGGGGAAGACTCATCTTCAGCATGGTCTGCTGCTCAATGTACAATAAACTGGATTAATCTTAAGTGTCATAGGCCAGCTAATAGATGATGGTGATAAATCTGTTAGCAGCCACACTGAAAAGGCTGAAATGTTCTGCATTTGTGGAGGTTAAGCAGTTTGTGAAAATACACATGTATAGTTGGGCCACACCTTGCAAAAAGAGCAAAAGAGGTGGCCAAGGAGAACAGTCCTGCCTGGTATTGGATTTTAAATTGTTTTCTGATAGCAAGGAAAGGTGTGGAAAAGTGCTGGTGTGATGAGAAACTGCTGTACAAGAGGGAGACAAAAGAGGGCTTGGTTTTTCAGGTGCAATGGGCACACTTAAAAATAACTCTGCTCTTTAGATGCATGAAAGGGAGAACAGCTGTTTGAGCTAATGAGCCAACTTGGTGTGGTTGTAAGCACCCTGCAGAGAACTGCAGCCTTTGGGAGCACAAAGCTCCTCTGCCAACACGGAGGGAAGAAGAGATGCAAAGGTAGTTCTGTGAGAAAAGGAAGGAATTGATGAGAGGTGCTGATGCTGTGCTTCCTCAGCAGAATGAGTGAGTCTTCAGTGACCCTCGTGTTGCTTCCAGCCCTCTGAGAGCCAGGAGGACACAGGGGTTGTGATGGGGATGGGATGGGATGGGATAGGATAGAAGGTGGCCCTGGTTGCCACAGCTGTTCCTCGTGTGGCCACCACCATGCTCTCAGGGGGCTGTCACAGAGTGTGGGGCATGGGAGGAGAAAAATCTGCCCTCTCCTCACACATAAAGGTAATTTCTGCCTCAGTGATGCTTGGCAAAGCCGCGTGTGAAACAGCCTTCACGTCTCACTGAAAAAAGGCAAGACTGCCAAAATTTTGTCTGTTTTGAGTCAGGAAGGAATGTTGAAATCTTGAAAGTCTGTTTGCCTTAAAAAAGATACCAACACCCCAAAACTCAGATCTGGTCAATTGAAGTACTTTGATTTTGATGCGTTACACTGTCTTTTTCATGTGTGTATAAATTTGTAACACAGTATTTTTCAAGCAAAACTGTTCATTTTGAAAACTCAGAGCAAGGATTTTGACAATGTAATAAATTTCTGTAGAGAACATGTCATCCTTCCTGTCTACAATTATGTGTGACAAATCAAAGCTTTAAGGGAAAAACACACATGCGCAATAATAGTTCTTTGGGAATTTCCTTTCCAGCTGCATCATTTAATACATTATTTCAATTTTAATAGAAAAGAAAAAGGCTAGTGTAGACCTCTGTATTTTGAGAATCAATGGCAATTCCTCTGGGGGCTCAGTCAGCTGGTCTCTTTTTGGTGGGAGGGGAAGATGAACCTTCTGCTGTCCCAACAGCATTTGGGGGAATTCTCAGGAAAATCTCCCACCACTAACCCCATTGACAGGAGCCTTCAGAATGATGTGGCTGATGGCACCACTGTCACAGTCCCAGTGGGACGTGTGGCTTTATCTGCTGAAGAGTGAAGAAATGTAGAGACATTTGAATGCAAAGCCAAAACTGAGGAGCCAGCAGCTCTGCAGCCTTGGCTCTGTGCAGGTTCCTCATTGCAGCTGGAAAGGTAAGGAAGGGGCACAGGTCAGGCTGGCAGCTCTAGGGAAGAAATAAGATTCACAAGGTGATCTTGGAAGAAATGCCAGGTCTTGGAGAGTACAGGTTTGCACAGAGCCTCCTCATGGGTGCTGCTGTTTTCCTCCAGAAGCAACAGGCACCTGTGTATCAGCTGTGGGGCAGAGAGGACAGGAGTGAGTGCACCCTACCAAAGGTGTGTTCCCAAATGGAGAGGAGTCTCCTGTCCCTTGGGGGAAACTGCCCATGTGCAGCACTGTGTTCAGTACTAGTGCTGTAGCCACTGTTAATGAGAGAACATGCCTGCCCATCAGAAGGTGGTGGGGAGGAGGGGCAGAGCTGCAAATGTTTCTGAAGCTGCCCTTGAAGTGTCTGTGGCCATGGTTTTTTGTGTCATTTACTGCTGCATGTTGTAAATACCAATAAATGGGAAGAGAAATGTTAAACCACACTGCTCTGGCACAGTGTTGTGTTCTGGTGGTACAAGGATGCTCGATGAAGTCTCTGCCATAAAACATTTTCATTTTATTGAGCTACACATCAATAACTGCTTGATGGCAAATAAAAAGTATCTGACTGCTGCTTATGACTCCATGGTAAACAGAACAGATGCAAGTGGGTTTTCATTTTAGTGTTGTGTGCTGAGCTTCAGACTTCAGAAGAAACAGTGCCGTCCAAACCTTTTTGCGTTCTGTATTTTGCCATTTTACTCTCAGCAAAAACCTGTCGTCTCCATGTCATTCTATCACAGATAACTCATTGCTTGACATTTTCCCAGCA
Organism: Callaeas wilsoni; assembly: GCA_013398955.1. Classification (NCBI taxonomy): domain Eukaryota; kingdom Metazoa; phylum Chordata; class Aves; order Passeriformes; family Callaeidae; genus Callaeas; species Callaeas wilsoni. The sequence goes on along the minus strand of VWPU01001141.1, from coordinate 14,855 downwards.
ATATTTCTAAGGAAACATTTTGTCCCCAGGAGCATAAACACCATGAACTAGGATTTATGTGTTGTAAATCGAGGCCTGGTACTCTCTACTGAGAATAACATGTTGCCATGAATAAAAGCTCGGTGTCCACATGTCAGGTGACTGCAGCATCCTGCCCTCTGCACCACAGGATTTGCCTTGGAATGAGTGTGATGAATTAACAGTTTGGAACTCAGCCTCTACATGTGTAGTTGTTTTATGGGTGCTTAGGTGACTCGCTAATACTCATGCCATGTAAATCAAATCTCTCTTGCTGACTGAGTGGTACCTTGAATGTAGACAGTAACAGAATTTGCTTCTTAGAAACTTCCTTGTTTATTAGCATAAATTGACTGTTAAAATGAATTGTTTGCATGGATATAGAAAAATGTGACAATCCGTTTAAGACAAGTAGACATTGATTTTGTGTAAATCTAGTCCATGTTTTGTGATTATAAAGCAATACAGAGTTGGCTGAAAAGAAATTGCATCTTTAATGTGTGTGTTTGACTTAGCCAGATTAAGTTAAGAAGTAAAATCTTGCCATTGCCCTGCTGCAATATAGGATACACTTATATACAGATCCAGTGGCTGACATCCCTGCCCATGGAAGGGAGGTTGGAACTAGAAGATCTTTAAGGTGCTTTTCAACCCAAGCCATTCTGTGATAGATTATTTATTTTTTAAGTATATGTAGGGAGAAAATGTGTGTATTTACTCATACACATGCATGCACACATACAGAAATTAAGTAGAGAGCGCATGTGTAGAAATGACTTTGAAGTGTCTGGCTTTGAAGTGTCACCTCTCAGTCTGACATCTGAACCAAACCTTAATGTCACAAGATTTCACTCTGCTGCAGTTGGTGTGTGGATGTGCCAATAGTAGGCTGCACTAAGTGAGGCTGGATTAAATCTCATCAGTGCTGTACAGGTCATGAGCAGTATGGGTTGGCCTTGGTTGCCCTCCATGCCCCTCTGTTCATGTTTCTTTGTGGCTGGATGCTCCCATGCATCCTCAAGAGTAAGCTGTGAATGGGAATTATCAAGACCTTTTCTGACCTGGCTATAGAGTGAGCTCTATATTTGGGATCATGCATCATGGATCTGATGTGTGGATAGCCCAGCATTGCTATCATGATGTGTGTGATCCCTAAAGTTCTGTATTTGGAGCTTGGGTAGCACAGGGAAGCTGTGCAGCAGGTTTTACATGCACCTGTGCCTTGCATCCCTGCATTTTGTGTCCAAAAGTAGCATTACCTGTGTGGACTGTTTCTGCAACAGGAGGTGGTGCTGGACTCCCATACTGGTCCTGGGGGCGTGTGGAGCCACACAGTGTTCAGGGCTATTTGCAGATGTGGAGAGGTGCCTCAGCACCTTGCTCAGGGCCCAGATACATTGTCTCTTCTTGTGGTACAAAAATCCCATCACAGGGGATTAGAGTGTTTAGTTCTTCATTGTGTGGCTGAACCAGTTAAGCTGCGCTCGGTTTATCCACGTGCCCAGATATCTTGATGAATTCATCCCACCCTACAGCATGTGCACGTTCTGCTGAGAATTAGATTTATGTTTTTAAATTTCCGGAAAAAAAACCCGAAGTAAACAGAGTTGAGCAATTGATCTGGATTAATGGGGACCAAATCTATTAGCCTAATACAACACTAATCTGATTCCAAACTGTTAACATATTAAAGCTGCTTAATTATATGTTTGTTTGACACAATGTGGTAATCCTGTATGATTTAGGGTATATTGTCACAGCTCTTGACTTGCAGTGCCTCACCATTGATAAAAAGACAATTAAAGCCCTTTAGTGTGAGTTAGGCACTAACTTCACCCTTTGCTGTATTGAAATGTGGCTTGTTCTGAGGGCTGCCAAGCGTCCTCCCTGCTTTATAGAAACAGTCACCACCTCTGTTTCATGCGTGAAAGCAAGGGGCAGGAAAGGCTGGTGTTTGCTTATGCAAGGAATGGGTGTCTGAGCTGGGAATTTAATCCAGGGTTCCTGAGGAGGAGGTCTGGAATTACTTCTCAATTAAACCATTAGGTTAAGGGATAAGAGGATATAGCACTTTGATGTGTTTGCGCAGTTTTCTGGTGTTGTGCAGTATTTTCTATCTGGTCTGGATGCAGCAATGTTCCAAAAAGTGAAAAGCTTCCTCACATCTGCTCCCTGTGAAGAGTGGGATAATGAGATGCAAAATCAAGGCAGAGCACAAGCCCTCTTTGCTTGTTTGAGCCAGGCACTGTCAGAGGAGGAGATGCCTTCCCAGGAAAAATGGCTCAGCCCTTTCTGAGGCTCCCTGTGCAAAGGGCCTCATCCTGGGCTTGTGCCGGAGCTGCTGCCCTGGTCCAGGGGAGGAGCAGGACCAAATCTGGGACATTTCTGCCTCCCTCCCTGTGCATTTCTGTGGTGTTTTGTGTTTTTCACAGCAGAATCCTTGTGCAGAATACGGCATCTGTGTGACTCTGCAGAGAACCAGAGAGAGGGGAGAGATTTGTGACTCCTGGTGATAAATGAACTGAACACACCAAGGTCACGTACTATGGAAGGTCTCACTAGAACAGTTCAACTCATATGCCTGTCCTAAAACCATAGGTAGCACCTCTGCTTTTCAGACTCTGAAAATCTCCACTGTCCCAGATTATAAGGTTTTTTTGACGTCTTGTACAATACCCTTGAGATTTTTCATTGCTATTAGGCAAGGTTGGTCTGCAAATTTTACATAACATCATTGAAATCAATACAGATTGGAGGCATTTTTACTTACAGCTTTCCTTTGAATTGAAAATTTTCAGATTTTTAAATGCAATTGAAAATCTTGAAGCATTTCTTACAGCCTTGGTATGAAGATTTTAACTTAAACTTGATATGGGGCTTTGGTGGCTATCCAAAGTGAAAATATTCCTTATATGGGTGCCATATAAAGTGATGCCTTGAAAGCAGAATAAAACATTTCTGTTTTGTGTCTGTCTCTTGAGTTCAGCATCTTCAAGGCCTAATCTGCCAAAAAAAAAAAAAAATCAGATTCCAGAGATTAATTTATATGAAGGTAAGGACAACATCCTCTTTGAACCTAATGGATAGTGTGTGCTGTGATGGTGCCTTCAGTTGACATTATAGTGACAACCTGAAAGAATATGATGACATGAGGACCTGCCAGATGGATGCTGTGAGTTCTGAGGTGTTTGACAAGGCTCTGACATTGGGATGGATAATCAGAGGGATAAGACAAGAGGAACTGAAAGTCCTGATTTTCATATAATTCTGAAGGTTTCAAGGCCACTAAATTTTTTCTCTCAGCAAGGCTTTGCTTTCTTCAACCAAAGGACCTGGGGCTTATCGACCAGTAAGGGAGGTCTGTTCCCAGTTAGAGACATTTGCAAGCATGGCAGCTCAAATCAGAATAAACAGAGAGTTTCGAGTCCCTCCGGGAGTGTCTTTCATATGCTGAGGCAGTGTCCAGATGCTGCAAGAATATTTCCTCGTTGATCATCTTCAAAGTGTGGCAATGTCTGTAGGCACCGAGTATAGTGGCAGCATTCCCAGTGCTGGTGCTGGGTGCTGGTTTTGTGCATCCCTGCTCCATGCATGGCATTTCACTGGGAGCCTGGGATAGATTATCTCCTGTGATAACTTTTTTTTTTCCCCAAAGTTCTGTAACTGATGCGGAAGTGTTAGTAACTCACGGTTTCTCTCTAGTTCTTACATGGTACTGATTGCTAAATGTCATGCATGTACATGAAGATCTGAGACTGGAAAGATGATATTCCCCATCTGAGTTGGTTTTCTTTCTGTTGCTCCCACTTTTTGGGCAGCACCATTTGCTCAGACATCAGGATAAATAACGGTGCTTTTTATGGTTGTCACTTACCTTTTTCCAAGATACTCTTTAACTTTCATGTCTTATACCTTGTTTTACACATCTGGGAGATAACTGCTCTTCAGCTGGAATTGTGGGGTTGACCCAAACTGTTTTCCCTCTGGAAATCTAGACCATAACTGCTCAGTGGGTTGTTTTTTGATAGTAAAACAAATGTTGGAATCATAGGTTTCCCTGTGGGCCAGGGGAGGCTTGGGTCTCCTTTTTCACATGACACCCTCAAGCCCCCACATCCTCCATGGGAACAGGAGTTAAACTTCCCAGTTGGGTTGGGTTCTCTTTCTCTGCAAGGTGACAGGCTGTCGGCGTGACCGTAAACACAGGGGAGTTATCCAGAGACACCTGAACGGGACCAGAGACAAGCAGCATGCGGTTTTGGAGGGGAAAGTGCCTGTCTTTTCTGGTTATATGTGTGGTGCGTGTGACAGTCGTCGCCGCGAGTGATGAACGGGCTGATAGAGCCGCATTTTGGGATCAGATCTGCGTTGATCAAGAAGTTGGTGACACCTGGTGGCGGGCGCTGGCCAAACCCGGGCTCCGCCGCCTGACCCAGATTCAGACCCTGCTCTTCGGATGGGCTGCCGCAGAATTAATGCTGTTTTCTGACAAGGGCAAAATGCTCCACGTCAGAGTTACTGTTTTCCGAGGTTCTGCAGGGATAAAACCCGTTTGAGGTAGTTGTGTGCAGCAGTGGGAGCATCGCGACTCTGCCGTGGCTCCGTGTCTGCACAGGCAGGATCATGTACCTGACACCATCTATGCTTTGCCTTGCTGCTTGAATTGAGCAGATCTCCTGGTCTCACAACACCTGGAGCGTGTTATCTGTAAAGGACGAGACATTTTGGGAAGAATAGACTGTAACAGAGGTTACGTTCAACTGGTTTCTTATCTAATACACTTTGGAGAAAATAAATGGCATTTCTACATATGAGAATGCTTAAGTTTTGTATCACTGGTGAGTATCTGGATCATCTTACATCAATTAAACAAATTAAAAATAATATATAATAGCATGCTTTCATTTATCCATACCTGCTGTACTTGCCAGAGTCTAGCTTGGAAGAAAACCTTCGCCTGGTTAGGGGAGTTTTGGAGTCACTGACCCTTTTTGTTGTAAGGACCCTTCCTGCACCCAGATGGAGCCTGCCAGGATGGTGCAGATATGGAGCAGTGGTTTGGGATGTGCAGCAGCCACTGTTCAGGGTGGTGTTCGCCGCTGCAGAGCCGAAGGGTGACTCAGCCAGGCTGCAGTCGGAATCCCTGTGCATCTCAAAGAGTAAAACGTACAGTCCCGAAACTCTGTAAAATGAAAACCAATTAAAAGTTCCTTGAAGATTTCTTTAAAGTGACTTTTCATCCTTTAAAGTCACATCTCTAGAAGTGTAGTGGCATTATATCAGAGAAACTACATGAAAGGGTTCTCAGGAAGGTAATGTTGCTGCTGTCCTTCCCCAGTGATGGCTTTATTGCAAGAGATGAGCTATAAAACATATTTTTTTGGACAGCCTAAGATCCCAGTATTTTAAAATCAGAGAAATAGGGACTTTTCCAAAATCCTGTCAGCTCAGTTGTACTAAGGTGTCTTTTCAGACATCATTTAATATTTTGGAAGACTTTCATGCTCAGTTTAATTAGTTTTCTCCAATCGAATTTGGATTTTGCTTGTTGACTAAGTAATTCTTCCCCAAACTGCCTGAGGCATCAAGTTGATCTTGACAGAAATGCTGAAGTAAACATTATTATTTGGTAACTGTGACTGTTCAGAGCTGCACCACTGGTGCCAAACTGTTACTCGCTATGACAGCTCATTATCTCCCTGTTTCCCAGTTCTTTACATATCTTTTTGTTTATTCTGGTGGGCTGAAAATAGATGCGTGTCCATTTTGTGTGTATTGCTGTTTTCTGTACAGCACTGAAACCGTGTTTATTAAGTGTACAACATCTTTTGTAGTTTTAGTGGTGCTGAGGCCAATGGGGAGGCATGTCCTGGTGTAAGCTTATTTTGTGAAGTCCAGGATATTATTTATATATCTATCTATATATAAAAACCATAAGGTATATGCTTTTATTATTATTATATTTTACATATTACACATTTATAATAGTGTGTGAGCAGCTCAGCCTGTGCATGGATGAAGATGACCACTGGTTCCAGTCAAGGTCAAGTCTGTGTATACCTGCCAGAAGGAGTCAATAAAGAGCCTTCCTGGTCTAAACACTTAGAGATATCTTTTTGAGCTCATCTGGCTTCTGGACAGTAACACTGTCCACTATAGGTGACTTTTTTAATAACACACTGGCCAAGTGTATCTGCTGTAATCCATGGGTCATTGTCGAAATTGCTGTCAATCTTTTGGAATTGTTCTGAATCTATATTAGATGTTTCTTTTTGATGCTTCATCTCAATAAAGGTTTTTTTAATAACCACTGCAACTTGTTAGCACTGCAGCTTATTTCTATACTGTATTATTCAGACGGAGCACGAAGATCTAAAAGCCCGTGTTTAATTGGTAGTTTGTCCCAATTTTCGTTTGGAAGATGGCCTTTCAGGCACACATGTCAGGAAGATGGAGCAGAGGGAGAACTGTTGTTTGCTTCTCTGGTTTGTGTTTCACTGTGCGTTGTTGCAGCTGGGTCACCTTGGCTATTGATCTTATTTTGAATGGGAGTTTCCTGATTTTGCCCAGGTAGCTGTATTCATGTTGGGTCCCATAAAATCTTGATAAAAGCAAACTAGAGAGTGTTAGTTCTTTTTTCTTACATATTAGGGGGAACAGTGATGGGATCATAATTGCAGGGACTTTTCCGGGTTGTGGGATTATGCCACATGGATGGAGGACCCCAAATACAGGATGTATTTTTCATGAAACATCTCTGGCAATTGATCTTATTTTGAATGGGAGTTTCCTGATTTTGCCCAGGTAGCTGTATTCATGTTGGGTCCCATAAAATCTTGATAAAAGCAAACTAGAGAGTGTTAGTTCTTTTTTCTTACATATTAGGGGGAACAGTGATGGGATCATAATTGCAGGGACTTTTCCGGGTTGTGGGATTATGCCACATGGATGGAGGACCCCAAATACAGGATGTATTTTTCATAAAACATCTCTCAGCTTGAACAGCTCATGCAGCATCACCAGGTTGATGAAAGTCAGTATTTTAATTACTTTTTAAATATTTTTAAGGGAAGATGTTGCTTTTTTGTCTGTGACCTGGGACAACCTTGATTCTGATCTTTTAACCAAGCAAGTAGCAGAGTCTGTAATGTGCATTACACAGGTCAACAGATTATGGCATATTTGGAAAAAGAACCAAGCAAAAAAAAAGGAAAACCAGATATCTGGCCTTATCTAAGCAACAAACTGCCTTGCCACTCTCATGAGAAATAGGGACAGAGCCCTGGAGGGCTGCAGGTCTCCCTGCAGTCGTGGTTTGGAAACCACTTCAGAAAGCCACCGGTTGTGGCTGGTGCTGCAAAATGCCACTGCAGGGGAAGGATGTCCTGCTCTCAGGGAATCCAAACATCTCTGTCCTGAGCAGATTCCAGGTGCAACAGGTTGCACTTGTCTACTAAGTCTTTATCAAAGGGATTCTGCCCTTGCAAGGCACTGGACTGAGGAGCCCCACTAACATGATCCGCCTGAGTCTCGAGCCTTTTGAAGCAGTAATATGATTTTATTTAGTCAGATCGGAAACATTATTTATCTCAAAGCTCCAAGATAACAAATGCACAGCTTAGTGTGCTACAGATGTGTGTGATGATGAATCAGGGCCTTGGAAAGCTTCCAAAGAGCTTCAGTGCTGGTGGTCGTGCACTACACAAGCTTGTGACAGAACTCTGTTTTCCCTGCACACCTTGGTGTAGTGGGAATGGCAGGGAAAGTTCAAGGGGATGTCTGCAGGTTGTTAAGAAACTTATCTGCTTCTCTTTAATTCTGTTTTGTTTACCTTTATTTGCAATAAATTTCACCAGTGAAGGAAACAATGAATAATTTTATGAAGATACTGACAGTTATTCCAGACCAGAATATTTTTTCCTGAATCTAATTTTTTCAGAAGTGCTGGCTTTTTTCTTCAATGAGCTGGAGTCATTATATTCTGTATGTATCCGTTGTCATAAAAATGCTGACAAAAGAATTTGCCAAAATAGCATTTGTTTGCATAAATTTAGCATATAAAAACCTTCTTGTGATGAAGTTGAATACAAGGAAAAGCTATTTGCTATCAGGAGCACTGGTCCCCATTTGCTGTGCCATCAGTTACAGCTCTGGCATCAGAGACAAACAAAGGTATTCCTGTGCATAGATTAGTGCATAATTATGTGTACTGTATGACAAGAGTGGTAATTAATGATATTTTAAATAGTGTGGAAGGGGCCTGTGTTGCAGCAGTGAGACACTCAGATGCTGAGGAGGAAGGTTTGAGTGCCAGTCACCTCTCCTCTGGGATACTCCTCCCTGCTGGGATCAAACTCCTGTGCTTGGCAGCAGCTGTGCAATCATAAGGATTTTAGAAACCCAAAATTTTGCATGGTTTTGTCCTGTAGTATCCAAAATGTGGCAAATGCCTCAGTCCCCATTCCTTTGCCTGTTCACCTACTGCCACAGTCTATTTGCCTATCCCCAATGCACATGCTGTCCATGTAATATTCCAGGAATATGGAAATTCCAAAAAAATATGGAAAAGGAAAAAAAAACACCAGCAAAAAAACCCCAAAACCCAAACTAAACAGACCAAACAAAACAAAAACCAGAAAAGGAATATGGGGAAGCTTAAAAGCTCAGCCTTTTATTGAATGTGCACAGCTCTCAGACTCATTTCAGGCCTCTTGCTCCCATCACAGGGGGACCTGTGCATGGGGCATAATTCGAGAATTTATGTTTATCTGGAGAACTTCAACCACCCTGATAATTAAAGGCAGGTACAAGGGGATCAATGCAGATGTTTGGAGGTGAGTGAGGAGGCAGCCAGCTCTTCTTTAGCAGCGAGGACTGATGGAAAATGAGCAGCTGTGGATAAAAAGCAGGACTGTGTCCAGCCATTCCTCAACACGTGTGTGTATTTGGAGAGATCACGCTCGAAGCGTGGCCCAGAGGGTCCTGTCTTCATGGATGGAGAGTACAAAAAGAACAAAAGTGTCTTTCCCTGATGCAGCCCAAATCCAGTGCTGTTTTCTCAGAGAAGTGCTGTAACAGACTGAGCTCAGCTGCTGGAATTGGCTGCTGCTGCTGCTTGTGAGGTAGGCATAGGTTAGAGACAGTCAAACTTCTGAATTGGCTGTGCCCCAGCATGGTTCACAGCTGTGAGGGTGCTGATGTCCTGGGCAGAGCACGCAGGCAATGCCTTTTCCTGAGAGCTGCTCATCTTGGAAACACCCGAGAAGACCCAGGTGTACAGGCAGCACAGATGGAAGCTGGAGGATAACTCTAGAGTGGAATTGACACAAGGAATGTTTGCTGAGAGCTCTTTAATGAACTTCACTGTCTGTCCTTCATGGGCTCTGCGGTGACTGCAGCTTTGTAACTCACTTAGGAGACTTCCCTTGCTTTTAATAGACTTTCTTTCTGTGCTCTTTGGTGTTCCAAGCTATTCTATTACCCAGTCGCCTTCAGTGCCAGGGGAACGATGCAAAATCAGCATNGAGAACTTCAACCACCCTGATAATAAAAGGCAGGTACAAGGGGATCACTGCAGATGTTCAGAGGTGAGTGAGGAGGCAGCCAGATCTTCTTCCAGCGAGGACTGGTGGAAAATGAGCAGCTGTGGGTAAAAAGCAGGATTGTGTCCAGCCATTCCTCAACATGTGTGTGTATTTGGAGAGATCACGCTCGAAGCGTGGCCCAGAGGGTCCTGTCTTCATGGATGGAGAGTACAAAAAGAACAAAAGTGTCTTTCCCTGATGCAGCCCAAATCCAGTGCTGTTTTCTCAGAGAAGTGCTGTAACAGACTGAGCTCAGCTGCTGGAATTGGCTGCTGCTGCTGCTTGTGAGGTAGGCATAGGTTAGAGACAGTCAAACTTCTGAATTGGCTGTGCCCCAGCATGGTTCACAGCTGTGAGGGTGCTGATGTCCTGGGCAGAGCACGCAGGCAATGCCTTTTCCTGAGAGCTGCTCATCTTGGAAACACCCGAGAAGACCCAGGTGTACAGGCAGCACAGATGGAAGCTGGAGGATAACTCTAGAGTGGAATTGACACAAGGAATGTTTGCTGAGAGCTCTTTAATGAACTTCACTGTCTGTCCTTCATGGGCTCTGCGGTGACTGCAGCTTTGTAACTCACTTAGGAGACTTCCCTTGCTTTTAATAGACTTTCTTTCTGTGCTCTTTGGTGTTCCAAGCTATTCTATTACCCAGTCGCCTTCAGTGCCAGGGGAATGATGCAAAATCAGCCGTTGTCAAGAGGTGAACAGTGACATTTCTGGGTGTAGCAAATTATCCCACACGGAGCTGTCTGTGTGTGCCAAAAGCACCTCATTCTGTGCACATTGTGAGAGTCAGAAAAGTCAGAAGTGAGTTTAAGAAGCTACTTAAGAAGCCTCATCTGGAGTCCTTCACAAGGAAAGCATCATTCTGGTGTTCCTCATTCGGTGCTCCTTTTCCCAGCAGGTAAAAGGGGGTTGCAGGCAGGGATGCCCATGGTCTGGCAGGTAGCATGACACCATCTGCATCCCAACTGCTGCAGGTTTGCTCTGCAAAACTCTCTGCCATTGTTTCATCTTCCTGGGCTTGTCATGGTAAGTGCCTCTCTGCATTGCCAGCTTTTCATGGCTTGACTGGCAAAGCAGTACCTGGGGAGATGCTCTCTGAAGTCAGACTGGTGCTGCAGAAGTCCTGCATGTAATCCCACACTCACACCTTGGAAAACTTGTCCCTGGATATCCTATATCAATTCAGGTTAAGGGAATTATAACTGAAAATATTTTTTCCTTGTTACCTATGTTTTGACATTGTCCTGTATAGTTTCATTTCAGTCTCCATAGTTATTAAAAGCATTTTAGTCTGTTTTTTCAGTGAGTGCACAGATGCACTCTCTCTTACAGTAGAATTTAAAACAAAGCATATGTTTTCTGTTCTGTGTTTGTTTAAGCAACTGTGACAAACTCCCTGGCTTTACAGGTACACTCCCTTCTTTCCTGGAGTGCATCAAATGAGTTTCCTTCTCCCTGCTGATGATCAGAAAACTCCTATTCCTCTCCCAAGTGCTACACTCCTTACCTCGCCTGTGAATCTTGCAGGGAGACTCCTGCTGTGGCTGTCTGGCACCTGTGGGCTGATGTGGGCTGAGGAGGTGTTAAGCTGAGCAGCCACCCCACAGGTGAGGTGTGGCTTTGTGACACACTTCAGTCTTCAATTCATGTGCCACCTAGACAGATGCACAAAATAATGTGCTTGATAACAAATTCTGATTTCTGAAAGTAGAACAAAACTGCAGACTGATAAATGGGCAAAGCAGTACAGCGATTGTAAAGGATTTTTTGCTCGGCATCACAAGTAACTTTCAGTTCTTCCCTTTAGGTCAAGCTGGAATCTCCTTCCCTTAGCTTAAGATGAAGTTTTTTGCTTTTATTTTCTAGACATTGCAGCACCTACCTTCTTCTTCCATATGGAGAAGGAAATGACCTGGGCAGGAAAAAAGCACCAAGTCCTGCACCATGCCAGACAAGAACACAGCACTTGTACCTATTTCAGAGTTTTTCCTGCACTTGTATATTGAACAGTCCTGGCTTCTCACTCTCTCCTCCCCTTTTCTTAAGTGTCACCTGGCACAGGTCATTTCTGAGCTGTGCAGTGTGAAGAGAGGGTATTGAGGTGGAACCTTGGGCAGACCCCATCTGCCCTGTGGAAGATGCCCTGGGGTGAGTGCTTAGTGCTGTGCCATGATTGTCATATTTCTCTCCAAGTTCCAACACATTGCTGAGGTAGTGCAGAGCAGCGTGAGGCATGTGTGTGACATTTATGAGATGAGACAAATTCCTCTTGACCTGGAGTGATACATTTCACAGACACGGAGGAGTGTGTTCTTGATTAGGTAGATTTAATTTTCTTGTATGGATTTGCAGTGTCAGGGCATTTCTTCCAGCCTTCCTTTGATAAGGAGGATGTGTTCATGATGCTGGACTGCCACTGTGAAATCTGGGCTCAGTTCTTGCCTGGGTCACAGACTTCGTGAGATGCTGGCAAGCAGTTCCTTCTTGTGCCTTGACTGTGAATGAGAAGATCTTTTGTTCTTCTATCAGGAGCTCAAGGCTGTTCCTTTTAATAATGCACCAGCCTCAATGCTGTGATGTAAATAAGGCTTTCTTTTGCATGTTTCTGTGCAGTAGTTTGATGCCTTAAGGAACCTATAAATGAAACAACACACACTTTCGAGATAATATTATTATAGGAGGTAATATAAAGGTTGATCTTTATTGGAGGCCTCCAGGGGCAGATATAGAAAATGTCCACAAAAGCACACCCACACAGGGTGAATACAGTTTCTATAAGTTTAGCAAATTAGCATAATTGACAAGAATTCCCAATTAGAAGCACAGGTGATGAGGTAATTCCCCCTTCCGGTTCAACCCTTTCCTGGAGCCTTCCCTTGGTACTAGCTGTACTTTGTTTATGAAAATGTGTCTCGAAGAGCTGTTTTCAACCTTAGTAGCCAGGGAGAACCAAGATAGGATAGGGGCCCTTTGCACGTGTTTTGTCTTTCTGCCTGGGGAAAGAGCATGGAAAACTAGTGGGAAAACGAGCCACTAATACAGTAATAGGCCACAAATATATGTGTACAGAGTACAGAGAATATATAAAAGGCAAAAATCAGCATGGCGTGAGTTTGATCCATCACTTCCAATTATCTCCAGATTTTTCATTCCTTTTTTTATTGAGCAGCATTGTCCTGTCTCACTTTTTCATTCACCTTTGCCTAACAGTGATGAAGAAGAGATACACGTGGTGATAAAGTACTTTCAGGGTGAGCTGGGGTGAAGAGTTTCTCTGTTGCAAGTCTCCTCTCTTGTAATCCTGAAAGGTTAGTTGGAGCACTAAAAGGAATCTTTCTGAATGAGGCAGTGTTCAGCTCATAAATATTTGTGTTTCATCACCATATCAATGAAAATCTGGAAGGCTGTTATACCCTGTTGGTTCTGTCCTCGCTGACTGTAAAATTTTAATTGGTTTTACTTCTGGTGCTTGTTAACCCAAATGTAGTGTTGAGTTCCAGGGGAGATGAAATCTCTTCCAAAATTTTGAAAATAATTGTTTAAATAGAGGCATGGTTTTTGTGATTAATTTTTTCAAGACAAACTGTTTGCTGCTCTTTGCAGGGGAAAAGCCTCCCACTGCCTTTATCCATATCCCTAATTCAGCCAATGTGTTTACAAGGATTGAGCTTTAAAATCAAAGCACCATCAGGACTCAGCTGTAACTTTGCTTGCAATGACAAGATTGCTAAATGACTGTTGCATTATTTGTGCTGTAACCTCTGTGGAAGTGGCAGCCTTTGCTCTTTCTTTTTTTTTTTTTTAAATTCCACTTGCTCCAAAACGTGTGCCCCAGCTGACACATCCACCCTGACCTTCCTGTGGGAAGCTCAGGTCTGGCACTATCTCCACAAGCCCCAAACTGGAACCAGAGTTAACGGAGCAGCGTTGTGAGAAACCTGGGGAGAAAAAACCTGGGGATCTGCAGAAGAGGCAACTGATGAGCAAATAAGGCTCTGGAGGAGACTGTTGCTCACCACAGGGTCAGCATCATCTAATTTTGCAGCGCTGTGGTTATTTCAGAAATCATGTGCCTTATGGAAAATGGTCCATTTTCCTCATCACCTCCCAGCACTTAATGCATGTAAAATAGTGGGCAGAGTCTGACTTCCCTTTGATTTCAATGCAATTGGTTTTAGTCATAAATCAGTGTTGATTCCCTGAAAGCTGAGTGAAAGCAATCATTTTAGCACCCCTCAGTATCATTGTTTACAGAGCCTTGTTTAAGCCTGTGTATGTTTGAAATCACATACTGCAGAATATTACTGAATTTTGTCACTGACAGTCCCTGTACAGAGAAGCCATAAAACTCTGGTTAGATATAATGGAAAAAAAAATTCAATAGAATAGTATACTAATACTATGTGATTGGCTGAATTAAGCATATAAACATGCAGATGTTTTTCCTTATTTCTCACTCTTTCCTTCTCTGGGCATTGTTAGTTATTTGCAGTTTGAGTTACCCCAGAACATTAGCCTTGGTGTCACCTACTGTGTGTTGGTTTGGCACAGCCTTGTTTGTGATAGCAGTGGAGGGCAGCAGAAGTGGTTTCTGTGAGAAGCTGCTGGAAGCTTCCACTATGTCTGACAGAGCCAATCTCTGACGGCTCTAAAAAGATGGACAGGCTGCTGGCCCGGTTAGAGAGGTTGGTAATGGCCCTCTGATGACGTATTTGGGAAGAAAATCAAAACAGCGCACAGGAGGTTTTTTCCCAGGAGTGGCGAGGCGCCGCCGCCGGGGCCATCCGGGCACAGCACGCGGTGATCTGCCGCGGCTGCCGCCACCTTGGTGCGGCCCACGGCGAGCCTCGCCTGCCTGGCTGTCCGTCACCAGCCACGCCGCGGGCAGAAGGGAGGGACGGCAGCGGTGGCGGCTTCTCCTTCCCGGCGCCCCACATGAGGAGAAGCGTTAAACAGGGCCGGCGCCGCGGTGGCTGCCACTGCCTGCGCGATGGCCGTGGGGCCGCCTGGCCGGCAGCAGAAGCGTGGCGAGTGACTCCCCGACGCAGAACCTAGGCGAGAGCGACTTCTCGGCGATGCAGGATCTTGCAAGAATCTTTGAATTAGTGGAACTTGTTGACTATGGGACCTACAAGCAACAGTTTTCTGCTAGTCAGAGAAGAGGAGGAAGTGAGGACATGTGAGGGAAAACAACATGGTGACACCAAGGTCGGTGGGAAAAAATGGAAGGGGACAAGGTGCTTCAAG
>VWPU01001140.1:0-35239 GCA_013398955.1 Callaeas wilsoni | reverse complement strand
GAGCGGCCCCCGGCTCCGCGCTGCGCCGGCGGCTCGCTCCGCCCCGGCGGCCGTGGGGAAGCGGCCTGGCTGAGGGGAATGGCAGCCGGGGCGCGGGGACCGGAGGAGCGGCATCGCTCCGTGCCACAGCCGGCTGGCCCCGGCACGGACGGGGCTCTGCTCGGGCTTGGCGGCCGCACCGCTGCCCGAAGTGCCCCGGCAGGAGCTGGGAGGCTGCAGCAGCGCCAGCCCGGCGGCATTTCATCGCTAATGCTCCAGGGGAGGGCAGCGAGGAGGAGTGGAGGCCTGGAACAGCTCTCTCATGAGCACAGGCTGAGGGAATTGGGCCTCTTCAGCCTCGGAAGAGGCGATTGAGATGGGATCTCATTATATAAATATATAATAATTAAATAATTAAAATAGTGTGCGAGTATCGAAAGGGGGCTGTCAGGAGGCTGGAGCCTGGCTCCGCTCGGTGGTGCCATGCCGTAGGACAGACGGGCAGAAACTGATGCACAGGAAGTTCCACCTGAACACGAGGAAGAACTTCTTTACCGTGCAGTGCCTGAGCACTGGAGTAGGCTGCCCAGAGGGTGCGGACACTGGATGCAGTCTTGTGCCATGTGCTCTGGGACGATCCTTCTCGAGCAGGGAGGTTGGACCAGGTGACCACTGTGGTCCCTTCCAGCCTGACCCATTGCATGACTCTCTGAATGCTCAGTTTCCCAGCGGCAGGGGGAGGCTGCAGCCCGTCTGTAGGGTGCTCAGCACTCAGCTGCCGTGTCGGGAGAGGGGAGCCGCGAGGAGAAGGCTGTCTCTGCAAAGCTGAAGTTTATTCTGATTTGCCTCCTAACAGGCCAAGCGCACCAAGAAGGTCGGGATCGTGGGTAAATATGGGACCCGTTACGGGGCGTCCCTTAGGAAAATGGTGAAGAAGATTGAAATCAGCCAGCATGCCAAATATACCTGCTCCTTCTGTGGCAAGGTGGGAGATCTCCTTCCCCCCAAAACGTCTTTAAAAATCACATTGTTATTGATGCTAGAAAGGTGATTTGATGCTTCAGTAATTTTTGTTCTGAAGGGAAACGTGCCTAGTTTCGAGACAGGGACTAGTGTATGGTGAACTTTGGGCTACTGTCACAGTCCTTGAAAAAGAAAGGGTAGACATTTCACATGCATGTGTAGTAGTAGTTAAATGAAAAGAAACATAAATTACATTTCGTCACACAAAAGAGTGAGCAATGTTGCCATATTTTATGTTTTGCATAATTAATAAAGTAGACCTGACAGAATTAAAGCATGTTGTTAACTTGATAATTAAGGCTTGACTTGGGCTTTTTTTTTCCTACAGTAACTTTTTACAGCGTACTTGCAGGAGGAACAGAGCTTTCTTTTCCCCCTTTAAACTTCTGATGGCAGTTGCTTACTTTTGTGTGCTGTATGACTCTGGATGGGGAAGAATTTCTGATGGGAAGTAATCTTACCTGCGTGTGCACATAAATAAAATCCACTGTTAAATGTAGTGTTTGACATTTTGAACGGCCCATCAGCTTATGCTTATGCAGAGATTTTTTTTATTGATATCTGTAGAGTAGGAATCTTTAAAGTGGCTGGGAATTTAAAAATATTTTCATCATGGGGCTTTTTCTTGCTTTGATTTTTGTTGGGTTTTTGTTTGTTTTTAACTTACTGCCTTTCACATGAAAAGTGAGAATGTTTGTAGTCTTGCCTGCAGAGCTGCCTAAATCAGGCATAGGTGTGGGCAGACCTATTGTCACCTCTGCAGGGTGATGGATACTTGCATGGGATAGGCTTTAGCCGCTGTTTGAAGCGGGTCTGGGTTAGGGCAAGCTGAGCTTGCCCAGGAAGTCCTGTGAACAGTGGTGTTACATGGATCACCAAACCAGGGGAGAATATCATTTGTAAGGACAAAGGTAACTCCTTACTATTTTTCTCCTTCAAAATAAGCTGATTTTTTGATGATGCCTTCAGAAATGACCCAGTTTATATCTGAATGGAAAAGTGTTTCAGAAGTGTCTGCAGAATTTGAGGAAAAGGATTGTCTTACCCTTCCTTGTCTTGGCTTATAGCAATGCTGTGGTGTTATGCTGAAGCCCTTGCCTGGAGTTTGTTGTTTGGCTTTTTCAGCTGATTGAGAGTGACACCTCTTTTTTTCTCCTATTCCAGACCAAAATGAAGAGGAAGGCTGTGGGTATCTGGCACTGTGGATCCTGCATGAAGACAGTTGCTGGTGGTGCCTGGACTTACAAGTAAGGAAATGAAGAAGCTCTGATCATCATTTATTCTCACATAGCTGAGGCATAATACAGCTTTTGACTTTTTATCTATTTTTTTAAAATATTGACCTACTAACCATTAAGTAGATCTGTCTTGAGATAGTGATGGGGGGAGTTGCTTGTTCATTTTAAATTTGATTGCTGTGGATCAAAGTCGATTTGATTGCTGTTCTTTGCAATAGGCAAGGCCAGATTTACTCCAAGAAAAGTTATTTTCATGTTTTCCTTTTGTTGTAAAAGCAAAAAAATTGAATCGTAATAACCTTTATTGTGAGGGTGCTGTTGCTTGCTCCCTCTATTTGCTCTCGTTCCCCCACAATTCTGTAGAAGACGCTCTTGCCCCACGCGTAGCAGTCGTGAGGGATCTGAGCCCCAGACACTGGTGTACGTGGTGGGTGCATGACTGGGAAATTTGGGTGAGGATGTAGCCTGTGAAGTTCCGTGTGGACCACAGCCTACGCTTTGTTGTCAGGAAAATAGAAATGGGGTCAGACCCTGTTTGACAGCGCAATCAGATGATAACAATTTGAAATGATTAGTGCTTTCTCAAAAATAAATAACACCAGCACAGTTGTTCTGCCACATGCAAATGACTCTGCTTCTTCCTCCAGTACCACCTCTGCAGTGACAGTCAAATCTGCCATCAGAAGGCTGAAGGAATTGAAAGACCAGTAGAAGCTACTTCCTGTTCTCCTTGTGAAACATCCTTTTTCTTCCACTGTCAAGATCTGTCCTTTTGTCAATAAAAGGGTGATAATGGAGTGGAATCACGTGTCTTTTCTGCAAAAAGTCCTGTCTGTTGCGTTAGGTGTGGTGAGTGCCAGGTGCCCACCAAAGCTGCCCCATCACTGCCTTCCTCTGCTGGGCAGGGGAGAGAAAATAGAACGAAAGGTTTGTGGGTCGAGGTAAGAGCTGGGACAGATCTCTCACCAGTTACTGTCATGGACAAAACAGACCTGACTTGAGGAAACCAGTTTATTACCAATTGTAGCAGAGTAGGATAATGAGAAATAAAACCAAATGTTAAATCCAATCACCCCTCCCTTCTTCCCAGGCTCAACTTTACTCTTGATTTTCTGCACAGGGGGTGAGGAATGGGGGCTCAGTCAATCACATGCTGACTCTGCTGTTCCATCTTCCTCGGGGGGGAGGGCTCCTCTCACTTCCTCTGCCCCAGCGTGGGTCCCCCATGGCATCACAAGTCCTGCCAGCAAACCTGTTCCAGAATGGGCTCCTGGGCTCCTCTCTCCACAGGGCACAGGTCCTGCCAGGGGCCTGCTCCACTGTAGGGTTCCTGCGGTGTCACAGCCTCCTTTGGACATAGCCCTGCTTCAGTGTGGAGCCCTCCATGGGCTGCAGGGCTGGCATGGCAGGTTTATTTTAGAATAATTTGGTTGCAGTGGAACAGAGGTATGTAGCTGTTTCGGTTATCTATGGAAATAACAACATAAAGTATAAAAATAATTAATACATATGTAAGCAAATAATAAGAAAAAAGTGGGAAAAAGGGGGAAAAAAGAGGAAGAATACCACCACCCATAGATCTAGTGACAAAGACTTGATTGTGGGTGATTTCGGTGTCCTTTGATCGAGGTGATGGTCACAGTCTTGATCTGTGGGAGGTGGGGGAGGCCCTGAAACACAAAAGTGCGCTGGGTTGGTATGTTTAGGTGTGGTGGGAATGCCCAGGCACCTCCCCTGAAGGGGCGGGGTTTCCACTGTCGGATGTAACACTGTGGCTCATGCACAGTCCAGGCCCAGAAATGGGTCTGGGGGTGCTTCGGGGGTCTTTGATGGTTTATGGTCCCTTCTAAGACATGACAGCTGCTTCACGTCAGCGTAGCTGAGCCAGGGATGAATGCTGTCATGTGTGCATGGGAATGTCCCAATACCTTCCAGGGGAGGGGGGAAAGGGAGGAGGAGTTTTACATCTCAGCCAGTTGTGTAAGGGAGGACGTTTGCATGATAGAAAGCATTATCCCACCTTGCAGGATCTGCTTCTTATTGGCCTTTTCCCTCATCTGGCTCAAAACCAGCTTGTTGCTAAACAAAAGTTGGTTTGAAGTCGTGCACCTCACCAGCTGCTTTTGAAAAGGCCAATTGTTTGAGTCATTAACCCTTAAAATTTCAGTTTCTCAAAGGCAGATGCCTGGAGCATCTCCTGTTTCTGCTGCAGTGACCTGGGTACCTGCAGACCTGTTCCTCTCACATACTCTCACTCCCCTCTCTGGCTGCAATTGCTGTTGTGTGGGGTTTTTCCTCCTTAAATCTATTACCCCAGACACTCTACCATCATTGCCAGTGGGCTTGTCTTTGGCAAGTCCTGGGTCCATGCTGGGGTGGCTGACATTGGTTCTGTCAGACACAGGGGAAGCTTCTGGCAGCTTCTCACAGAGGCTGCCCCTGTAGCCCCCCCACTCCCACTACCAAAACCTTGCCATGCAAACCCAGTGCCCTGTTCTGTGTTTATAGGGGTAACTATGGAGACACTAGTAGTGCTATCCAGTAGTTTGAGTGCCTCTCGTTACTGATGGTGAAGCCATTAAAAACCACTTTCCTTTCTACTTAATTGCACACTTTGTTGCTTGAATGCGCTGAGGTGAATCTGAGGAAACCTTAAATAACTTGAAGAAGCTTGGCTCATCTTTGTATGGCCTTCACATCTGTGCCTTGAGGGATAGCATAGAGCTCCATGAGTGGAGGAATGGGCAGATGTAAGGGGAGAAGAGAGAATGCATAGAACATCTCTGCCTGTTCCCATTTCCTCAAGGGACTGGGCCATGTGCTGCAAGATAGAGAGAAAAAGAGCATCTTGGCTGCCTTGGTGGAGATAGGAATGGTAAAAACAGCTCCTGCTCTGCTGATGGCTGGTGCTGCTAATTCTTTGGCCCCACCCACAGCTAATTGTGTACTACAGCCTGGGATGTGTTCTGTTGTTTGCAGATCTCGGGGTTAGTCCACCTGAACGCTTTGCTCCCTGTGGCTCACTCCCTCTTGGTCTGGTAGCAGGCTCTCATGTCTGGATGTTTGAGTTGCGTAATCCATACTGAGTTGCAACAATAAATTTTCATGTTGAGCCAATCCTTTGGACATTCAGTCTTAAGAGAAAAAGCTGCTGTTTGAGTTAATAATTGCCTCCAAATAATCTATTTAGACTGTCAAGATGCTGGAACATCTTTTATGGTCTGACTCGTGAGTTTCAATTTGGTTTTGTCTAGGGGTTTTTTGGTGACTGCATCTCCCGTCCCTAACAATATAGGTCAGAAAACACAAGTCTTGTTAATAACTTTGGTTATTAACAAAATTTATAAACTAATTTCCTGCTGGAGGAAAAATAGTAAGAAAGTAGCAGAGGAGTTGCTTGTTCTTGCTCCAAATTAAGCTTTACATGGATTTGGGTAGTGATAAGCCACAGCAATAATAATTCATTAATGAGCCTGACATCTTCAAAAGATTAATTCAAAGCTGGACCTAAGTAGGAACTTTTTCGCAGGTTGCAAAAAGTCTGTGGCTCACAAGTTTGACTGCAGTAACCCTGAACTTGTTTTCCAAACTTTTCTTTTTTCCTTTTAATTCGGTGCTTCAAACTTCCCTTACTAAAGTCAATTCAGGTGTCTGGTGTCATTCATACCAACCTGCATATCCTCATATCCCAACTGGCTTAGTGATGTAACCACTTCCCTGGGAAACCAGTTGCAGTGCCCAACCACTCTCTGGGTGAAGAACCTTTTCCTAATATCCAGCTTAAACCTCCCTTGACACGACTTCCTTACGTTCCTTTGGGTCCTATTACTGGTCACCAGAGAGATCAGCCCCTGCCCCTCTTCTTCCTCTCTTGGGCAGGACAGTGTGGTTCTGCATGTTGCTTTTTATTCTTCATTCAGTGTGCTTGGGTCACATTTCCAGGTGCTGAGATATGACACACATCTGTGCTTTCTTCATTAATGCAGAGGTCGTAATTGAAGTACAGGTTTCTGCACACCTCTGTGCTTTCTTCATTAATGCAGAGGTCGTAATTGAAGTACAGGTTTCTGATAAAGCCCTCTCAACTGCTCTGAAGTAGCCGTTCATTAACAGGTGCAGAGGACGTGTTTCACTGCGTTGATATCCCAGGATGGCTGCACAGGTATCTTATCTGAGATGACGGCTATTCCTGCTGAGGAGGCTATTAATTACCCTCTGGATTTATATTTGCAGAGGGTGGAAGCTGGGCAGGATAGAAGTACAAAGAGAAGATAAGGATGTGAGACGATCTTTTTGACCTGGATTGTGTGGTCCTACCTGTATCCCTGCGGGCCCCTGGGCTTTTTGTGCCGTGGTACCCTGGCGTGCTCCTCGGCAGAGGCGTTTCGTGTTGGTGAATCTTCAAGGCTGCCAGTTCCAGCAGGAGGGCGGGGAGGAGGAAGGATGCGGCGGCAATGCTGCGAGCGGCCAGCGGGCGCCACTGCCGCTCTGCCGCGCGGTGCTGTAGCCTCTCCGCGGCTTCCCTCCCACCCGGCAGCGCCTCCGCGCACCTGGGCGCCTGCTACAGCTGCTCAGCCCAGCCGTTCGTGCTCCCCCCCAAAACAGACCATGGCAGTCACTTCAGATTGAAGCAAGAGTCAGTGACAAAAGACATCAGGAGGTTAAAATAGGAATGGGCAGGTTGGACAAGAGGATTTTGTAGTGATTTGTCACCTCTAGCAAAGCTGAATTTGTGTCAGTGCTCAGTCCAAATGCTGTGTATATCCTAGGAGAAATTTGTATTGACAACCATGTGATTCGGCCAGGTAATCCTCCAAATTTGTTGTTTCCTCTGGGAATCTAGGGTGAAAACAGCAATTCTAAACAATATTGCTTACTGCTTTCAGTATATTTGCTGTTAAGCCTTAGTCAGGAACTTGGATAGAGTTGTCTTAGATGCTGTAGAAGCAGAGAGCTGATACCTGTCCTGGAGGGCGTGAGCTTATGGCAATGTCTGACCCATCTGGATTGCTACAGCTCTGGGAACTGGAGAAGGGTTTGATGGAAACAGAGACTTTAAATCTGACTGAATGTTCTGTAGATGTGGCTGTGCAGGTTAGTTTATCTTGGTTGCTTTTGAAGAGCAGGTGAGAAGGGGACATCTTTCTCAGAGCAATCTGTCAGCCACGTAAGATTTTTCTTTCAGGATCAGGGATATAACCTAAGGGGATGGTAGCTGTAATCAAGGTGGCATTTCAAGTACCCAAAGGTGTTTCAGGAGCCCAAAGGAACACGGAAATAAAAACCTGAACAAGCTCAGGGCAGCTTTCCTCATTCTGATTTCTGTTAAACATTTCTTTGGTTCCAAAACATAATAATTGCTTTGGCTTTACCCCATTTGTGTTTCCTGCTCCCTCTTGGTCACTGACAGCCTGTTTGGTGTGTAGGCGATCGTGATGCTAAGCCTTGGGGGCACCATTGGTGCTATGCCACATTTTAAAGACTGTGGGGGTTTGGGGCTTACAGGAATAAGAAACCTCAGCCACAGGCATCGGTTGCCCCTTCTGCATGTCCTGACTTAAAAGTGGAGTGAACTCAGCCCGTGTGCAGGTGCTCGGTGTCTTAGGAATTTGACTGTAATACAGCCTGGCAGTTATAAGCAATGGGCACCATGTTTTAAGGAGCATATTCCAGTGTGATTTCTAACTTTCATGACCATCAAATGTTTTGTCCTTTCTCCATTGTCAGCTGCTTTCCTCCTTAAGCACAACCAAGGGTTGCTCATGGCCTTCCTAAGCTCCTTCATGCTTCTTCCTCCATGCTGCATCCCAAGGAGATTTCAAGGCACTTCAGAAGAGTGACTGATGCAGGTGAGTCACCTTCCTGGTGCAGACTAACCCTGTCTTGGGACTATCTTCTAGATCTCTCCCTAAAAAGAAAGGAGATTTAGTGATGAAGTTTATTGCTGCCTTTGCATGCAGCTCAGAACACTGGACAACAAGAGAAGCAACCAGATTTGGGGAATGATGTTAGCACCACTTTAACGGGCTGCAAGTCAGCATCTGATTTTATGTATTATCCTAGCTTCCACCTGCTGCTCATCCCACCTGGATTTTCAGCAGCTCCATTTGGGGAAATATTGTGTCGCAGAGCTGGCCGAGCTCCTGTGGATGAAGCGGGTGGGTAACATCTCTGCTACTCAGTTACTCAGAGGGGCTCGTAGCTTTCCTTGGAAAAATGCTTCCTTAAAGGATGCTATAAAATGGTTTGCAGGGGCATGAGATTGTGTATTTCCAATGGCTTGAGGTGCCTGCTTGAAACTGGCCCCAGTGCTCTGGAAGTGGGCAGTTGCCATCGGTAACACATCCTTCCTCGGAGTATTTGATCTTAGTGGATGTCTTTTGAGGCATGGAGTGTGGCAGAGTTGTGGATATGCCTCAGGTGCCCTTATTAGATGCCTGGATGCATTTTGAAAATGGCTGCTTAGAAAATGTCTAATTGCTATTCCACATATTCAAAAAGCGTTTTTTTTTTCTCTTGTCAAGGCTTTGGCATGCCTTGGATTGCTAAATATACTTTCCTCTTGCAAATTCTTGGCAGGAATCTGTGTAAGGAATCATGCCAAGCAGTCTCTTCAAATGTTAACAAGCTCATCGGTGTGGCTTTCCCAGTGCAGGGTTTGTGCTCTTTTTTTTTCCACCTTCCTTCCCAAAAAACCCCAACCCTTCTTTTTGTACGCTGTTGCTCTAAGCATATGAACTATGGCAGCTCTGCAAGAAAGGATTTTTCTAACCAGAGCCAAAAAAAAGGTGCTTGTTTCGTGTTCAACAGTTTGGTGTCACAGCCCTGCTCAACCTCCCGAGGCTCCTGTTGAGTAGGAAGCGTGGATTTTGGGGTGCTTGTGGAAACCCTAATCAATTTCCTCTCCTCCTTTGCCATTCTTGCTTTTTCCTCCGTTCTTAGCAAGCTGGACTGTGTCCTTGCATGGCAATTGTAGATTTGATGTCTTTCTTCCAGTAGCCTATTAGCAAGTGAATGAGGCTGTCATGCTCTCCTTTTGTTTCCTCCCCAGTGCTTATCCGGGTGCAGAAGCAGCCCCGGAGGGGGTGCCTGCAGCCGGGCATAGATTAGAGCTTCAGGCTGGGCTGCTTCTCTCCCCCTGCCCCAGGCAAAGAGCAGCGCTGCTCGGGCATCTGGAACTTACAAAGCAAAGAAAGCAGTGAGAAGCCAGTGCAGCACCCCTGAAAACCTCAATGTCTCCCTAAAGGAAACCTTATCCTAGGACGACTGCGGCATCCATCAATATGTCAGGTTACACACCTCCCTTGAGCTTCACTGGAGACAATCTTGCATAAGCATTTGGTGAGCTTTGCCTCTGACTTGCTCTCGTGGCCTTCAGTCATCTGATGGGCACAGCTTGGGAGGCAGCCTTTGTGTTCATGTTGGAATGCTGGATTTCCCTCCCTGTGCTCATAGTCCTACCTCATCGTCATGGAAAGAGCTCCGTGTGGGATGCAGGGGAGGTGCTGCAGAGGAATTGAGTTGTGAGGCCACAGAGCCTGAGTGCATCACACTGCAGCCTGGAATGAGCAGTGGGTGTTTTTGAAGGGACCTCTGTTCACACCGAGGAATATTTATTTATAACTCATGAGTTTGGTTTCAGGAATTTGCTCTGTGACCCTTCTCCATTTCTTTGATTAAACCTCCTATTATAAGAGGAACGTTTTATTTTGCAGTCCTTCCCCACTCTGAGACAAATGTCCTGCAAGTCACAGCTTTGCTCTCCCCTTCAGGCAATTCTGGAACAGCTTCAGCTCTCTGAAAGTGTGGAGAGAGAACCTGATTCCTCCAAGTAAGTATACTTTATGCTAAGTGATGGACCAAGAGGGCACTTGCCTTTTTCACTCAATATATTTCTTCCAAGTTGCCACCTGCTACTGGGCCCCACCTTTGAAGAAATAAGTTTTGATGCAAAACAGGATTGTCTCTACTATCCCAGCTGTGAGGCCAGGTTGATTGCTTGAAGATAGGATCTTGGGCTCTATCAGTCATGTCTGTTTTTATTCAAGCGGTTGCATTTGAAACTGTTGTTCCTGTGATGGATTAGATTTGAGATTAAAAGGCAAATCTGTAAAGAGAACATTAAAAAAAAATCCTTAAATGAAAACTAGACCCAAGTTATACAAGGAAAGAAGAGGAACAAATAAATAACCTAGACATTAAACAATTAATTTTTAACCTTAGTCAGCTGAAGATATATTTTTCTTTGTTCATGAGGAATATGAAACAAAGAAATGCAAGTTCCTGTTGCAAGCAAGAGGGGCTTGTTCAAAAGTAGGTCCACCTCTGACAGAAACGGTGTGTATGCTGTGGTGCTCCTTGGGGACCTCAGGTGAAGACTATGCAGGTACCTGTCAAAACAAAGAACAAAACAGTCCAAGGAAAAGATAGAAGACGGTAAAAAATCAAACAGATATGGAAGATCCACAGCCCTAAAACCAGGCTTGTTATCTGAGCCCAGCAGCAGCCTGGCCATTGCTTTGGTTTGGACTGTTATTACTGCACCAGTGCTCAGCAGGTGAAGACAGTGATGGTTTTACAATATATACCTTAATCACTGATAAGTCCTTTCACATTGCTCACTTGGAGAATCTAAGGCATAAGAAATGGTGGTAGAGCTGCTGGTTGTGTTACTTCTTTTACTCTCAAAGGGTAGAGAGTGATTGTACATGCTAATCAGGCTACTTCCTTTGGTCAATGTATTGTCCTGTACACCCATTGCTTCCCTTCTTTCTTTGGTGTGTTCTCACCTTACATGGACCTTTCTCGATGTTGTGAGGCCCTTGAGGCATGGAATATCTTCTTGTTTTGCCCCCTGGGGCGAGCTGAGCACAGAGGATCCTACACGCCTGCCTGTTACCTTTGTTGTTCATCTGGAGCATGGAGATCACCTAGGCCTTTAAGAATACATTTCAGGAGCATTCCCTGCCATCACAGCAGGAAGATGGTACCTTTGTCAAAGGGAAAACTTGCCATCACTTGCAGGAAAAGGGATTGCATAGAAATGAGACAGACTCTGACTTGTGGTTTTGTTCTAAATCAGCTGCATTTTTAACATTCAGAAGCCAACAAAGATAAAAGACTCATGGTCAACCTCTCTACTCCCTTGGGAAAAAAAGTAAAAAGACTTGATAAATATTTTGCATTAATAAATTCCATTTGTCTTATAAAACAAAGTTTGCCAGCTACCAAAGCAGGGAAAATATTTTACATAACTCTGAGTGCGACGTCTAAAAGGTTGCTATGAGCCTGGTTTGAACAACTCTTTCCACAACCCGGAATGTGAAGGAATGCTAAGCTTCACCCAAGCTAGGACCAAGCTTGCTGCATGTGTCTGTGTGGTGGTCCAACCCTGGCTGGCTGCCAGCTGCCTACCAAGGCTGCTTGACTCGACTTGGGGAAATTAATTTAATTTATTGCCAATCAAATCAATGTGGGGTAATGAGAAAATGAAAACCAAGTTCTTAAAACACCTTCCATCCACCCCTCACTTCTTTCCCAGGTAAAACTTCACTCCTGATTTTCTCTCCCTCTGATGCCTTGTAGAGGCTGACCTGGAACAGAGTGAAAGGATAAAGGGCAGGGATTTATTGAAAGGCCTTCACAGGGTACACCTTGGGCAGTGCAGGAGTCTCGCAGAGACTACACCCAAGATGGACACAGTCACATGTTTTTCGGACAGATATAAGTTTTGTCCATCTGCATATCAGAGGATAATTGTGCAATTACAGCTTCAGGTAGTGAGGTCCCATTCTCCCAGTTTGCTCCCCCCAACTCACTTTTGTTTACATTTCTCGGGGCCTGAAACCGTGAAGAGGCCTTGATTCTCAGCCCTAGAGAGGAATTGTTGCGTCTGACAAAAATGGGAAAAGCAGTTGCTAACACTCTATATGGAGGTCAGAGTTATACACTAAAGAATTGCAGGATTACAAATATATGATAATATAAAAGCTAAAATCCTAAGGCATCACCTCCTCCATGGCCTCAGGGGCACCACTGCCTCACCATGGTCTTCCCCATGGGCTGAAGGGGAATCTCAGCTCCAGCGCCTGGAGCACCTCCTGCCCCTCCTTCTGCACTGACCTGGGTGTCTGCTCCTCTCACATGTTCTCATTCCTCTCTCCAGCAGCAATTGCTGTTGTGCAGTAACTTCTTTCCCCTCTTAAATCCATTATCCCAGAGGCGCTGCCACCATTGTTGATGGGCTCAGCCTTGGCCAGTGGTGGAGCCGGTCTCGGAGCTGGTCTCGGAGCCGGCTGACATTGGCTCTGTTGGACACAGGGGAAGTGTCTGGCAGCTTATTACAGAAGTTGCCCCTGTAGCTCCCCTGCTATCAAAACCTTGCCATGCAAACCCAGTGCAGTCCATGTGCTTTTCTGCCAGACAGTTGGATTTATTGCAGGCTGCTCCAGCAGGTAAGAGGTAAGCCATGGAAAAAGCTATAAAGGTGTGTACGTGTTCCAGAAGCTGTTTGTGAACCCAAAACAATGTCCCTCACTGTGCTGTGGGAATGTTGCTATAAAAGGCAGGAAAAGCACAGCTGCCTACTATTACTGTTTTGTTATTAATTTTTAAGTGTGATGTTGATTAATCAGTGGAGTAGATTCCTCAGGGATGTTTCTTGGTCTGGACTACCAAGTTTCTGATTCTCAGGGCAGAAACTGAGCACTGGCTGTTCCTGCTGATCCTGACAGGGTCTATGTGATGGTTTGCATCACCCTGCTGTGGTTTTGTGTCAGGCTGTGGAGTGTCAGACATCAGCCACAGCATCTCGGGGAGCTGCAGGAGGCTTTGCTTGCCTTTTGCAAGCCTGCACCCTCGGTCTTGGTTAGCACTTCCTGGCATACAGAAATACAAATTGTTATGAGTGGTAGAAGAAGGAGACACCCAAGCCTGAGACAAGCAGGGTGCAGCTGAGGTCTGCCTTCAAATAACAGTCTCAAGACTATTTCAGGTTTGGCACTCAGAGCATTCCAAGCCAAGGGTGCTTTTTTGGCTTTGTAGGATGAACATCATTGCAGCTGACCAACCTCCGTCCACCCTTCCCATCAGTCTTCTCCGAGGTATCAACTTGGCCTGCAGGAGTTGGGGTTGTTTCTCTACTCAGTTTAAGTCCATCTCCTGGTCACCCCTGCCTACCTCCTCGAAGATGAACTGGCTGCAGCTTTTTGTATGCTTATGCTTCCCCTTGAGCCTCCCTTTGCCAGGGGCCATCTGCCACCAGACGATCTTTTGGAAGGAGGGGGTGAACAAAGGCTCACAAATCTCTGTCAATGTCAAGGCCAGGGAATGCTGTGAGATAAAACACAAAGAAAATGAGGGATGCAGCAGCTCTGGGGATACAAGAATTGTCCGGAGCTTGACTCCTACAACCATTGAAGCCCCCCAACCCCGCTGCCTGAAATGTGCATGCCAGAAAGATATGCCATACTGAGCCACACGAGAAGTGACCATTCCCTCTTGGGAAGGTATTTGAAACAGTCGACTAAGGATTTATCCTGATTTGGGGTGAAAATTTATTCGTGAATCCCAAACAATGTCTCTTGTGGAGCTGTGGGAATGTTGCTATAAAAGTCACGAAAGGCCCAGCTGTCTACGATTATTGTTTTGTTGTTAATTTTTAACAATAAGGGCAATTACCCATTGGAACAGATCCCCCCTGGGACGTTTGTTGGTCTCGAGTATTTAAACTATGAGGTCCTGTGAGCAGAGACGTGTCTAGGGCAAAGTGTACATACAGCACCGAAAACCTCAGTGCCTTCAGCCACGGCTTGTGCAAACCTACTCTCAGTTGTGTTGCAGCAGTTCAGGAGGGCACATGTGGCCAGACATGCTGTCTCAGCAGAGGGGTGTCTACTCCTACCGGGGTGGCAATATGTCTTAGGAAAACTTAGAGACTTGAGTAGCCCTGAGCACCTGAAGTCTTTCCCAGTTTTATCAGATTGATATTTCACAGCAGAATGGCCTGTTCAGGCTATATATAGCCAGCCCCTAGCTGAGAACAATTAGTATTTGTTCTAACAGCAACTGAGACTCTTCGGAAAGAGTTTCAACAGCTAAAGGATCAGTTCTTGGTCACCAAGGGCGGGGTGTTGTTTTGGTTTTCTCCTTCCCCTCTCCCCCTCAGCAGACTGTGCAAGTGCCTTCTCTTTTAGGAATCAGTTCTGGAACAAATGGAGACTTGCCACTAAATTATATCTCTGGGCAGAAAAGCAATGCCAAGCCAGTCGGTTGATTTTGTAATGTAGGACAGAGCCCCCCTTGCCCTGCGTGCAGTCATGCACAGACTCCTTGGCAGCTAATTAATAATTTGCAGTTAAGTGGCGGCTGCTCCCTTGCATCATTTCAACGTGGTTGCCAAGTGGAAAACTGAAAAGCAAGAGAGAGCCAGAGAGAGGATGACAACAACAACAACAACAACAAAGGTCTAAAGTTCTAGGAAATTTCACTATGTGAGGTCAAAATTCCTTGCGTGTTCAGGGGCTGGGCTGTTGGCTGGCAGGCACCTCTAGTTAACATGGCAAAGCCCTTTCTTTTCAAAGTCCTGTTGTCCTCAAGCACCTCCTGTTTGAGAGGAATTTCTTGGTCCTAAAATGCACGTGTTTGGGGAGGGGGAGGATGTGGGTAGTACACAGGACTAGGGCAGGTTGGAGAGAAGTCGAGTGAGGGTTTTTCTCATGGTGGGGAAGGTAACAAGTGCTCTGGGGGAAGGGAACAGGCAAGGAGTGATGGTGAAGCAGACCTCCGAGGACAGGACTGGGAAGAGGATGGGGGTGATGGCACGAAGGAATTTGCAGAGCAGAGGATACCCCCAGAGTATCCTCTTAAAGCCAAGGGAAACCCAGTCCTAGTTTTTCTGGATCCTGAAGAGCACATCTTGCCAGGAGTCTCTCCTTCCAGTGTGATGGTCAGCACTTGGACTGTGTTCGGCCTTTTCATGACACAAAAGGGCTTTCCGCTGGGTGGAGGGTTTTTAGCACGGTCCAGTTAGATAACAGGAACAGTATTGTTTCGTGAGTTAGGTTTTCCACTCTTTTATGATGTTAGCCCTGGGGAAGAGCTGAGGCATGAAACGTTGGCACAGCAAGAAGTACAACATCTGAACTGAGCATGTGGAGTTTTCATACAGCTTCATGCTTGAGGTTGTCAGAGATGTGAGGAGACGGGAACTGAGGGAAGGCTGGTGTTCAGAGCATCGGATGAGCTGTTTCTGCTTTGCCAGCCTTTCTTCTGTTTTCACCTCTCCATGGAGGAAGCCGTGGAGGCATCTGACTCTTCCCATCTACAGTCACAGTAGTCTTCATGAGGTTGGCAGCTCCAGGATCTGCGTGGCTGGAGACTGGCAATTGTCTGTGGGAAGTAGGCATAAAAGATCATCAGTCTCAAAACACGACCTACGAGGAAAGGCTAAAGGATCTGAAGAAGGAAAGCCTTTTTGAAAACATCTGGTTTTAAATACACAAAATATTTTGCTGTAAGGTGAAATGGCCTCATCAGTTCTCTGTATTCATTGCAGACCTGACAAGAAGTGATGACTGAAACTTCAGCAGCGAGTTTAGTGTTGGTTGGACATCTTCTGGCCAAGTGGATCTGGTTGGCCTTACTTTGAGTTGGGGTTGGAGTAGAGACTTCCAGAGGTGCTTTCTAGCAATAAAATTCTAAAATTCTGTGATAGGAACAACTTCCCTGCAATAAGGATGGCCCCACATGATAAGGTGAGGTGATAGTAATGTCATGCCTGGAAGTTCCAAGTTGGAGATTAGGCAGACATCTGTCAGAAGTGGCTTGGGGAGAGCTGTCAGTGTTTGGAGGAGGGAAAGCAGAATGTCCTCCTGATGTCTCTTCTGTTTTTGACTTTAAAAACCATCAGGTCTTAACTCTCAAGCACTGATATCTGAGGGCATCAGCCTACGTATCCTCCACTTCTGCTTGGAGGATATTGAGGCTTACAGATACCTGGCATGAGACGAATGGGGGAATCTGGGAGGCCAACTGGTTCCATTAAGAAAACTATTGTTCTCCCATGTTCACCCTCTTGGTTTGGGGGTTTTCTGGAGAGGGAAGGAACCAATGGTGTGGATGACTCATGGTCCTTTTCTAAGAAGCCCAGTAATGCTGGGTTGAATCACTGAGCAAACACAGGCAGAGCTGCAAATACCCAGAAGTCTTGGCCTCCCTCTGCTGCTTGCATTTCATGATTTCATTATTAAATCTAAACCTGGAGCTCACAGTCCTTTCCAGGGAGGTGTGTTTAACAGCATGCACGTATCGTCAGCCACATCTCTTCCTCTTTGCCCTGAGCCTTTGTACACAAAGCAGTGATGGGGGGCTTGTAGCTTCTTGCAGTTTCTTGCTTCTGTGGGATTCCTGTGGGCTGAGCGTGACTGAATGGCTGTGGTCCTGTGGATGAGAAATGCCTCACACCCTGCTGGCATTGAGGAAGGATTACTGTTCCCCTGCTTAATGCGTTTGTTTAATGCCCATTCCGTGAGGCTGTTTCTCAGGCTGTTTTCTTTGCAGGATATGTCTCTGTGTGTGCAATTAGCTAAGAAACATTAGCTTAATGACTTGTGCGTGTCTGAGTTAGGCCTGGCCCAATCTCGGATGGCTGCCTTTCTCCTGTCTGGAGACTTAATTCTCTGCAGCACAAACTGCTCTGTCATGCTCATTCCAGGGGTTGGATGCAGACAGTGTCTCTCGCTGGTCCCCAGCCAAAGGAACCCTGCTATCACACATAATTACCTCCTTGACTCATCGTGACTTTTATTGCTCCCACCCCCCCTCTTTTGTTTTGTTTTATAAGTTTGATTTGTTCTTTCGAAGCTATTGTTTCCATCCCTGTATTCCCAGTGGCTCCAGAGGACTGCAGTGTATTCATGCAGGAATTACTAGGGCGGGCTCTGTGGTCTGTTTTGTGTAAGAGTTCAGACTGAGTGATTGTTCTGGTCTCTTCTGGCTGGTTTCTGAGCTTATGGGTTAGTCAGAGGGAGAGCAATATCTGGACAGCAAGCTGCATTGTTCAGGAGCCTGGTGCTGAATCAGAGTCTCTCACCAAAATGTAGATGATCATTTCTTTTTAATGGACTGATTGTCTTGGTCATCTCAAGTGGTCCACAGCAATTGGCAGAGCAGTGGCTCAGGTAAGATGAAGGGGACACTGGTCATCCAGTCTTCTGAACAGTTCCAGAGCTAGAAGTTTTCAGGACTGCAAGAGTAGATCTCCTAAGGAATCTCTCCTCCCCCTCCATCTTTTGTCCTCAGTCATTTTCTTTCCCATATACTTCAGCCCAACCAGTGTCTGCAAAGGGCACTGGTAAAAGACAGGTTCCTCTTTCTCTATTCCCAGCTGGACTGAAACTTTTGCAGGCTCAGCTGGATGACTTCACCTCTAGGCAAAAATGGATTAAGTTTCCAGAGCCACCACTGTGAAACTATTTGCTGTGATTGGACCTGCACAACAACATTTATGGGAAAGAAGGCAAGCGGATCAGCAAGTGCAAGTATCTTGTGGGCCTGCTGATAGGTAAAAGCATGGTCAGATAGTTTTTTTGAACCAGACATTGTCTGCCTAATGCTTCCTCTGGTCCTTTCCTTAAAAGTGAGGGCAGGAGGAGTGCTGTACATTTTGGATAGCAGTAAGTCAGTTTATCTGCACCTCTGGCCTTATGAGAGGTTTCATTGGGCCTCCAGGCACCTCCATATCCTTTCCAGTTCCTCCTTTCTTGTGCTACTACCTATAGGTAAGGTCCTTGAAGTCATCAGTAGCTCACACTGAGGAGAGACCTGTACTCACTCCCTTGGTGGAAGCTGAGGAAAAAAGGAGTGCTTGGTGGACCACATCGGAAGACTTACTTCAAGGATTTCTCTATGGGTAGGATGTGTGTGCCACAGAGGCGGCTGTTTTGGAGTAGGTTTGAGATACTGTCTGGAGCAGGAAAACGAGTGACAAGTTCATATCTTTCATTGCTTTTCCTCACCAATTTGCACTTCTATAGTGGATTTGGCAAGGCATCAGCTTCAGACTTGGCACCGGGAGGAACAATCTGAATTAATTTACCTTATCTCTGCTTTAAAACCTCCAAGATATATCAGTTTATTGTCATCCTGGAAAGGACTGTGACATTTCTCTTATTGGTGAATACATTGTTCGTGTTAAAAAGTGTCATTCATGTTGGTTTTTGATGTAGATGGATATAATCTACATCAAATCAAATACATTCCTTTCATTGATGTAATTAATGAGCAGGAGGCACGGGACAATTGTAAATTGTTGAATACTGCAAATTAAGGCCTTCAAGAACAACAACAAATCCATGCCTATAATGGAAAGAGCAAAGACATGTCAATCTTGTTTAGTTACCTGGTTATAGGATTCAAGATCCTTTACTGACAGTTTCAGAAAGAGTGTGACAGGGTAAGAATATAAGAATACCAGATCCAGTAGCTCCTATTGAACCAAACCCATATGAACTCTCTCATCAGACATGCTTCTTATTTTCTTACATAAATTGTTTTTCTATTATGAAAACCAGTCCTTTTTGTGAAACTAAGCATTTCAACAGGGTACATCTCTCTCCAAGGACTTTTCCCCTAGATTTTTCATGGGAAACTGACCAAATAACCAGGCTCTGAGGTTATTTTCTTTTAATTCAAATTTATAGGCCTTTGCTAAAAAACTTGTAAGTTTTATTTCTTCATCTTAAACCTGAGAAACATGTTAAAAAGAGGTCAAGGATAATGACAATTTTTAGCAGCAAAGAGCAACATTTTAACAACCTTTTTTCCTGACCAGCTTGGCTAATTGTTCATTAAAATACTATTAAAAGCCTTGAAGAGGAACAAAACCTCTATGCATCATCTCCATCTGTCCTGGGAGATGGGCAAGGAAACCACCAGGAGCTCATGGCACAGGGACTGTACTGGACAGGGAGCAGGTTCTTGGCTGCTCTGTGCATCTTCCTCCCACAGAAGGCATTGAAGGTCATCGTCATGCCCACTCCTCCAGGCTTGGTTTTCATTAAGTGCAAAGGTTTGGATTTGCTATCTCTGGCTCTACACAAAGGCTCTTCCTGACCCCTGGACCAAGATATTTCTGCAAAGAAAAGTCCAGAAAAATACTGTGAAAAGAACTTTCCCTTTTTAGATGTTGAAGACAAAGCTCCATTTGGGCCTGTGGCCATCTTTAAATAGAGTTGTGTCAAAAGATGAGTCCGTCCCTTCATTTATCAAACAAAACAGCCTGATCTCTCTGTCATTCAGGTCTTGCACTAAAGCTCTACAAGTGTTGGATGTGACTGGCTGAGCCAGCGTTCTGCCTGGCCTCACTGCTACCATGGTGTTTTGAGGTCGTCTGTGAAGAAGTGAGAACGCTGGATGCAGACGGATGTGCTCATGCACAGGTAATTTCCACTCCTGCAAACACCAGAGGCCGAGGCCCTCTGCTTCCACCACAGTTCCTCCGTTGGGCTCAGAGGGATGGAAAGGGTAAAAGAGGTGCCCAGGATGCAGCAAGCCAGGCATGGAGGCCAGCTGTCCCATGCATAGGTCTCCAGGGCCTTAACCTCCAGACCACAGTGCTCAGCTTCTTCTGAAAAAGGACAAGGCTGTACAGCAGAGCTGTGGAACTGGAAGGCTTGCGGGCTGAAATGAGTCCAAAAGACATATTAACAGGCATGAGAGGCCTGTGATGAAATAGCTAAGGTATTAATGCAGCCAGAGGTTGGTAATGAATACAAGAAATGCCCACATTTACCCAAGAGGTCCCCAAGGTCTTTTGTCCAGAACATTGTGATCTTTAGAGAAATCTCTTAAGAAAGTTAAACCACAGGGTTAGGGCTCCAGGACAAAATCTGGGCTAGTGTGGTCTCTCAGCTGTTCTGACCTCTCGTCTGATGAGACCCCATTTGCAGTTTTGTGCTTTTTAAAGAGCTTGGATATTATCCTCTGGGACTTGCGCCCTGTCAGGTGAGGGTGCCCTCCTGCCCCTATGGGTGGTATGAGTCTCTCACTGTGCCCTGTGGCTGTGCTGAAGATAGCAAAGCTTAGTTCGCATATTTTCAGATGAGATTCTGTCCCCTGGTGAGAGGGGAAATCCTGAGCGCTCAGGTACTACCCATGATATACAAAATGCTCTTCTGATACTTAGTTCTCCATCTGTCAGCTGCTGAAGGAAATCTCTGAGGTGCAGAGCACAGGTCAGTGCAGGCTAAACTGCCATCATCACAATCTGACCTTCATTTCTTCTCCTTGTTGCCTTGGCCCATTCCTTCTTTAATGCATGGAGAGCCTGGCAATGGTCTCTTGGTGCTGAGCAGAGCTGGGTTGCAAGGAGAAGATGGGACGCGGAGGCTGATGAAAGCAGAGAGTTGGATGACTGAACATCCCTGGTGTTGGATAAAGTGCAAACATCACAGAATGAGGAAACAAAAGCAGGTTTGATGCATCTTCCTCTAAAGTCAATTCCAAACCAGTGCCCATCTGACCTGCTTTTTGGAGTGGCTGAACCCACTTTTTAGGACTCACGCACTGTAGTCAGGCACCTTTTTGACCCTTCCAAAGGAGACAGTCCCACCATTGGTGTGAGCAGGCCCTGACTGTCCCCAAAGCTGTACCCACACTGCTCATCCTATGTCTGTGTGTCCTTTAGTCTCTCCATCCTTCAGAATTTTTTCTTCCTTTATACGTATGGTTTCCCACTGAGAGTGCCCCAGTGGGGAAGGGCTGCTGAGTGGAGGCCTTGCTGTATGGCACTGGCATGTCCCTTGGCATGAAAACCCCACCAATGCTGTGATTATGTTGTGCACCTGATGTGAGAGTCCGTACAGCCATTCTTTGCTCTGACCATTAACAAGGCCTGATTTTAGTCCAAAACAAGCTTTCTTGAAACAAAATAGTAATTTTCCAGTCTTCCTGTAGAAGCCAAAAGTATTTTAAGTTGGACTGGACTGGCCTAAACACAGGGTGGAGAGGGAGTCAGTAGGTTTGGGACATTTTAATAATGAAGAGAAGAATGTGAAAGGAAGGATTAAACATGGTGTTTTATGTGTATTTATTGAGTCAATTTATAAGGTGCCTTTTGCAAAATATCTTGAGCACTGCATGGAAAACCACAATGCAAAATATTTGAAAAATCTGAACATGAAGCCAGCATGTCCCAGCATACAGCCAGGAAACAGAGGAGAAGCTGGCACTGGGAGCAGTTCTATAATCGCCAGGCCTCAGCAAAAGGAGATCTGTGTCTGCAGGACAAGGTGAGCCATCACAGGAAGGATCTGTTCCCTGTGCTCCAGCCAGCCCCAGGTGGGGCTCTGTGGGCAGCCTGGAGGACAAGTGGCTCAGCCATCACATCTCCTCCAAAGAGAGTCCTGGGCTGACAGACCTCAGTGGAGATAGGGTGACCCTGGCTGGCCTGGGAGGCCTGGAGGTGGCAAGCCCAGCTGGTGAACACAGAGGAGCAAGACTGCCTGGATGGGAGCACTTTGGGGAATGCAACCATTGCTCCATCGGTACCGCTCAATCCTCAAGACTGCTGCCCGGGACCGTTTCCAGGGAGAGGCCAATTAGAAGCCCATTTCACCTGGCCAAGGCAAGAGCACAGATGTTTGTGGCACGGGATTTTCTTGCTTGGAACTGAAGCAACTACTCTGGCATGCTGCTGTGCTGATGGCTTTTTCCTGTGAGATGGCCACAGCTGCCCCTCCAGCTGTGGGGCTCTGCTAAACCCTGCGGAGGGGCTGCCAAATGCTCCCCAAAATCTTTGTGAAGTCCATGGGACACCTATGTGGTGAGGAACACTATAAAGAATGCACTTAACAAGAGAGCTTTGAAGTCATAGGCACTGAAAAATATTCTGAGAAAAAAAATATTCTGTGGAGGATTTAAATGAATTAAAGAGCAGGTGAAGACCTCAAGGCAAAATTGGCACACCTCTATTATACAACTTCTTCAATCATTTTTAAGGGTGGCAAGGAACTGAAAATGGGTAGAGTTGAAAAATGACCATGCTGATTGCTTTGAGCCATACAAGATGCATTTTTTAGCATCTCTAGCACAGTTAATTTCCTTATAGAGTGTTTTTCCTGAAAATGATTTGCTATAATAAAAATGAAGGAATACCATGCCCATGGGACAGAGATTAATCTGCAGTACACAAGGACATTTCTTCAGGGGAGGAAGCATAGCTACAAGAGGAGGTTTCATTGCAGGAAATACTGTTCACCAAATTGCTGACTTTAGCATATTTGAAGAGATAACTTTGTTTGGCAAATCTAACCTGTGAAGTTTCTGCTGTGGCGGAGGCTGGGAGAGATGAGTGAGATCAACAAACAGTTGTGAGTGGGGTGGCCTTCATCACTTCCTTCCCTACAGTCAACCACTTGCCTCTTCCAATGAGAAGAGTGAAATACTTTAAAAAACCCAAAATAAACCAACAAAACCAGCTCATAAAAGTTCATCTCTTGGCAGTGAGGCCCGAGACAGAACTTCGGTCTGGTTTTAGCTTTTGCCTCTGTCATCTGACTGAAGGTCTATCCACAAAGTAGCCTTTGGTTGGCTGGGACATTTACTACATATATTTAGGCTTTAGTCAGTCTCTCTTGGAAGGGGTTTTGGACAGGTGTCCCTTGAGAGTGGTCCAGGGTCTTTCGGTTATGAGCTGCTTGTCCACCTGTCTGTCCCAGTTTTGGAAGAGAGGGGGGAACAAGAACTCTGAAGTCCAAGCCTTCTGTTTAGATCCTGAATGAGAAGCATGGACTGATGCACCTGCATCATGGTGCGAGAAGGGCAGCATCATCTGGCTTTCTGTCACATGGTTTTCAGGTATTATCTGGACATCGCCCTTACCTGGAGGACTTTACCAGCTAGGAGCAGAACTGATTTACAGCCTGATATTTTTCAGAAATAAGAATGTGCTTAAAGCAGAGAGGTGGTTGTATGGATGATGTTAGAATAGGAGCTGATACTTGGAAGTGCCGCAAAGCATTGCTGGAGGAGCTGGTTTGCATGCAGGAAGATTTGACCTTGAACTTTCTCCTGCAGTTCAGGCGAACATCCTCTACCCCCCTAGGCCTGAAAAATGTTCCTCCCCCATGCTTTAAAAATACATTTGTTATGTCTAAGGTTTCTGGCCAGAGCACTGGTACAGACTTGCACCCACAGAGCTATGCAGGTCAGGGGTGGGAGGTGATGTGACATGTGAGTGACTTTAGCTAAGCTTACTTAGCTTAGTCACTGGGACTGGAGTCCCCAGTGCAGCTACACCAGCACAACTGTTCTCTTCTGGGGACAGTTTTCTGTCATGCCAGGGGACGGTGGCTTTATTGTCCCAGTGTGAAGTACAGCCCTGTGAGTCTTCCTAGGCTCACACTCGGCTGTGGCAGCAACAAGCTCGCTGTGACATCCATGCTGCCAGTTCCAGAGTGGGTTTGAAAGCAGATACCCAAAGCTCTGACCTGCTTATGTTCAAGGGATCTGCCAAAGGGCTCTGGGTGTCTTGGAGCAGCGTCTCTGATAACCCAGAGCATGTAAGCTTGGATCTTGGCTGCCGAGCTCCAGACCTGATGTGGGACACGTGTGGGTGTGTGAGTAATGTGGCTAGCAGAAGGGTCCCGTTCTGGGGACAAGCTCAGGTAGAAGAGTCATGTGCCCTGTGACCCCATGAGTTAGGCACAGAACAGGACATGGACTGAAGCAATGACAGAACAGGTTTGTTAGCTCCAGCCGTGGAGTTGCAGCCAGACTGCCTGGTCCCCGGCCAGAGCACTGCAGCACCCAGGCGCAGCTCCAGAGTGGTTCTCCTTGGGATCACACACACAACTTCCTCCACCCCAGCTGCTGGGAGAGTGGAGGCCACTGCCATGCTGCCAGGTGTGTGGGTGAGTCACGGAGCACAACCCCCCCACCCCCAAGTCAGTCTAGACACAGGGAAGTCCAGCTGCCTGCAAACACCCCATCCCATCAGCTTCCCAGCCAGTGCTCTCCTGGCTGGCTTGGGTAATTTGGAAGGACTCCAGTGGAGGATTTGGCAGGCTGATCTCTCACAGTTCTTCCCAGTGCAGACCAATGTGGTGAACTGGTTTACCAAACACTTCATACTGTTCACTGTGCTTTTGCCCTTCTTTGAGTAATGACTGTGTTTATTGGCAAAATGTCAACATGTGTGAAGTGACACCCCTTGTCTTCATGTGAGAGGTTACTGTCATGCTGGAGTGGAAGCATCTACTTGCTTTTGTGGGAGAAAAGTGGGTATAGAGGGCAATGTGGTGATTTTACAAGCAGCAGTGTTGAGTATAGGAAACCACATGGTTGAATCCCATCTCTGCCACACCAGACTGGGTTTTCCAGTGAATTCCCAGCAGTGGAGGATCTTCAAGGTGTCCTAAGAAGGACTCTACCTGCCTGGGAGGATGCAGGCAATATCTCAGTGGCATGTGGATCATGCTGAGCTTGCTATCAAACCTCTCCAGGTGCTTACCACTGCCATTGATTTTTTTGATATAAATAGTTTGTGTGGAGAGGCTGACATTTTCCCACAGACCATGACTTAAACCTCATGGGAGCTCATGTGCAGGCTGCTGGTGGCGTGGGTATACAGGAATCCTGGCTGGCTGCCATGCAGCTACCTGCCCTGACCTGTCTCGTGAAATTAAGAGATACAAAAGCTATTTCCTAGGAGATCTTTTGTGTTTATGCTCTGCTCGGTCAGGCTGGCCCACAAAACCCATTGGGCTGTGGTTGTTTCCACATTGGCTCAGTGGCTGGAGGAGTTTGAAAGCTGGACATCTTTTTATAACACCAGCTGTGCCCCCATCTCCTCTCCATGGGGCAGGGTAGTCCTGCTTGGACAGAAGGATGACAGTATCCTCCTGACAACCTCTTCTAGGCATATTAATGCAGCTCTAGAAAGCAGTGGTAATGTCCTTCAGGGAGACAGATGAACAAACCTGAGAACCTGAGCTAGAAAAATCTTGTTTCATTGAGACATTGAGCAATTCAAAGAAACACAAGTGGCAAGAGTTATGTATGTCCTTCTGTGATTTTTTTTTTTAACTCGCCCTCCATCACTTTCTGTATCCATTGCAGTTTCTAGCTCTGTGTTCAGCATTTTCCTGCCCACTCCCCTTGCATTCCCAGTGCATGCAGCCCTGCAGAAACGCAGCACTGGACTGTAAAGAGCTGACTCTACCCAGGAGCTCCTGGCATCCGGCAGAGGGCAAGCGAGCTAAGACAGCGATCCTGTCCTTGCAATCCCCCCTGCAATGCTCACTGCTCAGGGAAGATCTTCTGGGATTGTTCTGGGCTCTCAGCAGATAAGATCACATTATCCAACCCCTTTTTTGCCCTCTTCACCTGCCTGCATCTTTCTATTTCTCCTGGCCTGTAACACCATATTTTATTTTTTTCTACATTGGTGTCCTGATTGGTACCGGAATGATCTTCTATTCAAAACTTTTAGCTATTTTTCAGTCTGACTAGATACAGGAAGTATTTTTTTTAATGTTTTTTGTTTCCTGTGTTTATTTCCTGCAGTTTCAGAAGACACCTTCCTCTTTTTTGGGTCCATTTTGGATCACAGGCCCTGGGGTCTCAAAAGCTGATTCCCTGGAGAAGCTGTTGTTTCCCCAGCCTGCTAAAAGCAAGGAGCAGTTGTGTCCAATGTGTGCACAAACATTACTCAAATGGTTCCTGCTGCTCCTTTACAGCTACAGTACATCCACACATTCACGTTGTTACCTATTACTGTTCCAGCTGGCAGCCTCACAGTCCCACGTGCTGAGGACAGAATCTTTCTAATCAAGTCCCCTCCTTTCTGGGAATGTGCACTGTTCACCCTTACACCTGGCTGAGGATAAGATTTAAGATTTAATCAGCAAATTAAAAAATAAACAAAGCAAGTTTGAAGAGAAGCAGATATTCCTGTCCTTTATTTTCGGATGCTCTCTCTTTGTTCTCAGTATAAGTTAGTGTGTGTGCATCATCAAAGGGAATTAAAATGTGGTTCAACTCTCAAAAGACACTGCGGGAAACCAATACCAGTTGCTGTGCGTTTGCTTCCTGTAAAAGGTCAGCACTGGGCTGTACTTGCTGGGAGAGGTAAAAATGCTGAAGGAAATCATATACTCGTTTCCCTCTGAATGCTTGTAGTTCATAGGCTCCTTGTTCTCTTAGGTTCTTCTGGAAAATCCCAGTAATGAAGGTAAGTAGGCTTTACTCCAGCTCACAGCTGTTCTCGTAGGTGAAAGAGTGAGTAACTGGTTTATTGCCTTAGACAAGGGTGTGTTTGCTCCTGACGGCTCCCTGCTCCCCCCTGCAGCCACACCAGCAGTGCCCACTGGGACAGAGTGACAGCAGGGAGAGCTGGATGCTGTAGAAGGATGGATCCAGCATGGATCCAGAAAATGGATCAGGTTCTGGTTGGGTGGATATCCCAAAAGTCAGGGTATTGCATAG
The DNA here is from genome assembly GCA_013398955.1 of Callaeas wilsoni. Classification (NCBI taxonomy): domain Eukaryota; kingdom Metazoa; phylum Chordata; class Aves; order Passeriformes; family Callaeidae; genus Callaeas; species Callaeas wilsoni. The sequence continues at coordinate 8,513 of VWPU01001140.1, read as the reverse complement.
GGTTTGGGGGGAGGTAGATTTGGACCCTCCGTTTTAGAGCTTGTGGGTGAGGGAGGAGAACATGTGCTTGCAGAAGACTCATTAGAAAACAGCTCTCTCTGGTGGGGTGGGTTTCATCTGGAATCTGTGAGAGACAATAAACAGGATGTCCCACAATGACATTTTTATAGAGCTGCTTTGCAGAGTGGGGCTGTGCTTAAAATCCAAATTTAGTTTATTTGAGTGGGAGCGTCCTCAGCTTTAATGTCTGCTTGCTTTCAAAGCAACATGATAGAGCTTGGCTCATGCAGCTCTGATGCCTGGGCAAACCCGTGATCTGGATCCCTCCTGCTATCTTCCTAAAAGCCCCCTGCCCTTCCATTGAGCTAAGCTGGTGCTCATGCTTTGAGACTTTAGCTGTAATGATTTTGTGAAGGGTTAATTAGCAAGCTGTGCTCTGCAGCAGAGATGACTTCATTTTAAGGTTTAAGCATCTTTGTACATCAGGCCAGTAAAATATTCTTGGAAATAGACACAGAGCTATAAACCTAAAATCATGCTCTACTGCTGAGTGAGATACAAGAATCTTTAATAAAAGGTCTGGTTAATTAGTAGCATGTGATGGCAAGCGATGAAGAGAGGCTGTGGGCTGTGTTTGTTCAACCTGGAGAAGAGAGGGCAAGAGCCAACGGCTGTATTTGACTCTCCAAAGGGACGATGAAGCAGGTCTCTTCTCAGAGAGGCACCACAAATGGACAAAAAACAACAGGGGCAAGCTGCTGTGAGGGAAGTTCTGTCTCAATAAAAAGAAAATAACTTCACAGGGAGAGTGGTTTAGCCCAGAGTGGCTATGGATCTCCATCCCTGGAGACACTCAAAACTGGATCAGAACAGACCCTGAGCAACCTTTTCCAGCTCTGAAGGGGAACTCTGTAAGTCTTTAGCTGAACCCTCTGCTCTGCACAGCATCTGTTTGCTTTAGGTGGGGGACTCCAGGAGGTACTGGTTTGTGGGGTTACCGGGGGACCTTGTCTTGGGGTGGATGGAATATACAGCCTTGGGCAGTGGTGGCCCAACCTTCTTACTTTCGTCATGCCTTTTCTTTGGCAGAGTGTGCACATCAGCAAGGAAGTGAAGAGTTTGTTAGTCCAGCTCCTCCTCTGTCACAGTGAGGGTCCAGAGGAGCAAGCCAGAAACCAGCAGTGACGCTTGGAGAGAATGTTGCAGAAGGGGTCTTGCTTGTGGGCTGCATGTCAGTGCTTGTGTTCACAGGCTGGTGCATATAAACATACTGAAGAAATGGAAAGACTCACTGCTGTAGGAGTGTTTCAGGCTGCCTGGCTGTCTCAGCAGGGCTGCACCAGTGCAGGAGGGCTCATGGTGCTACCTTGGGGTGAGATCATCCAGATCATCCCCTCCCACACCTGTCCTGACAGGTAGCGTGCTTTAAAGCATATGATTAAATACTGTGAGTTGAGGCCCTATGCTTTTCTGCTGGCCCCTGGGTTTAGAGCTGCTATCGGTTGAGAGGCCATGATGCTGGTCAGGGATGTTCCCCTGAAACTGAGAGCAGGAAAGGACACTTTTATACACAGCTGGTTCCTCAGTCTTTCTCCTATACTGTTGCTGAAGAGGGCAAGGGGTTCTGTGTGGAGGCAGAAGGGCAGAGTTGGTGTTGCCTCAAGGTCCCCTACAAGTGACCTCTGCTACTGAGCAGGGTCAGAGGTGGGATAGAGCTTATCTAGGGCCTGGGGAGCTGTAGGATGAGGACCTGTTTCTGCAAGATGCTCTGTCCCCTCAGCTCTTGGCTCCATCTTCCTCTGCCTTGGCCACATATCCAGAAATGAGTCAGACCAGGAGACGTGCAGAACCAGGGCCAGGGGAAGGGGACTGGAGAAATTCTTGTTTAAGAAGTTGGTGGGGGGTTAAAGGCACTGCAGTCCTGTGTGCTCCCTGGTCCTGGAGTAGCTCGGGTTCTTCAACAGCCAGGAGACTGTGAGTGCTGTGGTTTCCTTTGAGCTAGACATAAAGGTCAGTGTACCTTCAAATACTTCTCTTGCCCTAGGAGAGCTCTGTGCTCTGAGTCAAAATCTGAATGGCCTGTCCTGCCCCAGCCAAAACACGACTGTTCCCTGTGTTTCTTCCAGTACTTGTTTTATTTGTCCCATGAGACAAATAAAGTTACTTCCCCGAGGAGGCTTTGACATAGGCAGCTAGAGACCAGCAGCTGGAGTCCTTTCTTAATACATAGTCATACTACACTTTCCTTTCCTTCATCCTGTTCCATCCAAGCACTTTCTGTGGACTCATGTAAGCAATCTCTGCTCTCCCTGGGGCTGCAGCCCCTTTCCATGTCATTCCTGCATGCAATGTTGTTACTCAAAGCAGCATCCCAGCATGGTGCCTAGAAATAGCTGTTTTCTCTCCTGAGTAGGTTCTCCAAAGCTGTTATTACTTTTCCAACAGCAAATACAAAGCAAGTGGAAATGTTGGCTGATGCTGCTAAAAAAATTCTGAAGTATCTATGTGTGCTTTGAAATGCTTTCATCCCTCTGCCCTGCTCAAGGGGTACCAGGCACCGAGGGAAGCCTGTCAATGTAAATGTCAAAAGGATCTTTAGGTTCTCGTATCTGTCAGAGGGATCCTGTTCATTTGCTATTCCAGGGGCTGGGAGGCTGTCCCAGCCCTCTCCAAGAAGCTGGACCCTTTAGCATCTGGACTCACTGAAACAAAGGGATTTTCTAACTTTTATCTTGGGATCTAAATCCCCATGGAAACGAAGGATCATATTGGCAGCCTCGGTAGGTGCGTGGAATGTGGTGGCTCTTATGCCCAGCCATGTGAGTTTTTGGGAGCACTCCTACTACTGAAGGGAAATCATGGTTAAGTGGTCTGGAGAGCAAGGGTCTCTGAGGCCAAAAGAACAGGTCCTGAGTTAAGAAGCAAGGGCTGTTAGTCACTAAATATGAACAGTACTAGTCCCTGTTCCCTCTAAGTTACAGCTGCAATTTTGTGATGTCTGTAAAGCCACTGAGAATTTAGGATCTTTGCAAACAAGTCACCTTCTGCTGAGAACTGCCATTGGGGAATTGTAATAAAGAAGCTGTGTACAATACCAGGTCCTTTAGCCACCCAAGGCCCACTTCAAACAGCGATTTATTTAAAGTAGGAATATCTCTGCAAGGAAGCACTGCTACCTTGGCTCTTCCTTCCCCTCCCTCAGCTACATCTCCTTGCCAGGTCCTCTTCCAAGAGCAAACAGCCCTGGTACCTGCAGAAATCAAGGACAGTCTCCACATAAATCCTCTCTGCTTTTGTTTTATCATCCCTATGAGCCAAGTCACTGTGCCTGATCTGCCTAGGTCGATATGGAACCTTTTTTCCTTACCTCCTCCTGGTGAGCTGCTTGGTTTCAAACTGTTTTATACACCTGTGACTAATGAAGGCATCTTTGAGGGAAACTTAGGGATGAGTGAGGAGTGACTCTTGGGGCATCCAAATGCACAAGCCTCTGCTATGTATGGCAACTGCAGACCAGACAAACTTGTGACACCCTACCTTCCTCCCCTGCACCCCTGCTGGAGAGCAGTGCTGCCTGGGAGACGGGGTAAATACGGAGCACCTGGCCTCTTAGCATGAGAATCCCCATCGCTTTATGCCTTCCAGCTAAGGGGTGGTTTTAGCTCTGCTAATCTCTAATCAGTGCTGGAGAAACCTAAACAAACTAGCCTGGACCATTCCAAAGCATTCATAATTACTGGATCAGCCTCAAAGATAATGCATTTAGGGCTGCTCTAAAAACATTTCAGATAGGGTGAATGTAAATAAAGTGGCCTATAATTGACCCTTCTGCTGACATCTGAACTCTGGCTGTGCTGATGCACCTGGGGAAAACAATAGGAGGATGGAGAGGGGTGCCTGGGGCATCAGGCAGGTCCAGACCTACCTCTGAGCGTGACCTGTAGAGCAGCAGAGCTAAGGGTGTGGATCAGAGCCGCAGGAGCTAGTGGGGTACCTGAACCCCTTGCACGGGAGCCAGCCAGGCTCCAGAGAACAAGTGCTGATAGAAGTATGAAACATGCTGATGAGTTTTGGGGGGGTGGAAGTACAAGAGGCTGATGTGCAACCACAGGTGTAACTCTGGCAGTGCAGGTAAGGCATGCAGGGAACCTCTGGGCACCTAACCCTGACGAGGAAGAAGGCGTGATGCTGGGAACTCATTTCTGGGCCACTCGTTTATTTGCTTGAAAGCTTGCTGTTTATAGCAGGATTGCCTTGGGGAGCAGCTGTGGGCAGGATGGAACAAGGGGGTCTCGCCAGTGCCTCCCTCCTCCCTGCAGGGCTCTGCTCAGCCCACTCTCACCACCCCAATTCCATGAGCAAAGCTACTGAATTGGGGTGGCCAAAGGCAGGTTAAGTTTCATGCAGCAAGGCAGCATGGGGCTGGAGCATTGGGATCTACAGTCCTGGGGAGTGTATAGGGAGGGACCGAGAGCCAACTCCCTGGCATTCAATAGCCTGGATTTTAAGGCTTAGTGTTCCTTTTGAGGGGGAGTAAGGGTCCCCCCTCAGGGGGCAGAGGACAGGGCAGAGCTGCTTCTGCTCCTGCTGCCGACTCACCCTGGCCTTGGTCACATTCCCTTGGCACACTCTGGGAAGGGATGGGAATGAGGGAGGGAAGACCCCCTGTCATCCCACTCTGATGCGCTTCACTGTGAGCCAGAGGCAATTCCTACCTCCCAGTACCTTTTACTCATGGCCCAACTTCGCTGAGTCTCCAGGGAGAAAGCAAAATTATTTTATGGCTCTGTCCTTTGTCAAGGATGAATTAGGAAAAATAAACTCACAAACAAAAAGTGGAGGCCCAAATACATCAATCCCAAGCTTCCTCCTCACAGCCTCCCCTTCGTCATCACCTGCCCCTCACCATGCCAGCTCTGGGACTCAGGAGACTTTCTCCAGCACTCACCACAAAGCACTTTGTGTCAGTCTACTGAAAAGGAGGACTTTAAAAATAATTAAAACACTGTTTTAATCTTCTTGACTTTTTTTTCCTCCCCCCTCCCCCCCACGCCCCATTACCCATGAAGAAAAAATGAGGGAAAGAAAAAGGCAGAAGGGCACTTTGTTTTCTCCCCCCACACACTCGGAGCTGTAAAATACTTCTTAATCATTGGGAGCAAGAGGATCTCCGTGCTGGGCCTCCACTTTTTGTTTGTGAGTTTATTTTTCCTAATTCATCCTTGACAAAGGATAGAGCCATAAAAGAATCAACCAGCACGTCTGTGGGAAAAAACTGCCCTGAAAAGGGTCGGAGGAATACTGTAGCATTTCCAAACAATTCCAAGGGCTAAAGCCTGTGTGAGATGCAGCTTCAGCTATAACTTGCCTTTCTAGGAACAAGCCTACATCTGTTTGGCAATGCCATATTTTGCAGGGTAAAATAAACCCTTGAGAACAAACAGGCCAGCTTATCCAGAGGGGTAAATGCCTGGGAACAGAGCTCACTTGTTAATCCTAAAACTGTCAGCAAAGACCCACTGGAGAAATTATAGCTGGCCACGGGCACTCAAGCTGTTTCCCTCTGCCTCCCCGCCTCCCTCCATCCCCACAACAGCTGTAAAATCTTCTTTATTGTTTTGCTGAAGTTGGAGAGCAGCACAGAGAGGTCTCCCAGTCCAGGGCTGCAGCAGCAGGGGCAGGGGGAACATCTGATCCATTGTATCTGCACCGGTGTTATTGCTTCAGTGGCAGACAAAGAAAATGACGGCGATAAAAGAGGGAGAACAGCCCGAGCACCTACTAAAGAGGCATATGAACAGGAAATCCTGGCTCGTTCCCACATCTGAGCTGCATACAGTTTCTTTCCCTACAGGATCATTATGTTTAATGTCCTCCTGCAATTCAGGCAGCTGAGCCAGCGGAGCCCCTTCCCTCCCCCTCCTCTCTACCTTCCCTTCTCTCATCAGATTTTGAGCCCTCCCTGTGGAAAAATGATTTGTGCACAAGCAGCCTACACAACGGTGCTTAGAAGGAATTTGCCCCTGCCAGGAGTTATTAATGGCACCCCAGTAAATGCCCCCAGCAAAATGGGCTGCTGCAAGCATCAAGTGCGTGTTGAAAAATCGGGTTTAAATCGTCCCTTGGGGAATGACCTATTGGCCACCTAAAAAACGCAGGATTGGTTTGCTGTATAATTAAGTTCAGGCCATCTCTTGTGCTTACACATGCAGAAACCCAGATGTCAGCTTGGTGCGAGTCAAAGTTCTGGGCTCTTTTAAAGCACCAGAAGACAGACCGTGAGGGCATAACATTTGCCACTGGAAGAAAACCTACTTTGAATACTTGGAATATTTAACTGACTGCAACAGATAATTAGCCAAACCCTTTTACGTCTCCAAATATAGATTCATTAGTCATATGAAAATATCTCATTGGAACCAAATGTGAGTCATTAGTGAAGTCAACAGCAGATCATAAAAAAGGTATCGAGAGCCTCCTTCCCGCTATCCCCGAGAAGTTGTAAGTGTGCAGTGAAAATAATTTGCTCCATTTTCTATTGAACATCTGCTGGGAAATCTGTTTGAAAGGGAGGCTTTTGAAGGGCTGCTGGTATGCAGAGCTGTGCATCCCATTTTGCCACTTTGAGTTTGTAGGAATAACAATTGCAAATCCCGTGCTAGGCTTTTTTACTGTATTTATTTTTCTTTTTGTCTTCTTGAAGAGACTTTCTGAAGTCGCTCAGGCTAAAATTTGGGTTCTGCAATATAAAAATAAGAGATTTTGTAACCTGAAGTAGAATAAAAATCTCTCCATTATTTGCTTGTAATTTCAGGGGAACATGTTTGTTGGCTTGGAATTTCAGAGTCCCCTACAATCAGAGCAATGAGTGCTGCTGCCACAGGGACCCCAAAACCAACTGGACACTTTCCAAAGTGAAATGGGGCTGGTTAAAATCAGTGTTCAGCTTAAGTAAGGTGCAAACAAGCAATGGTGTTTTTTAAAAATTTAAGCAAGTGGGCAGCTCCTCTATGGCAAAGTATCTGCAGCATGATGGGCAGCCCGAGAAAGGGACCATGCTTGATTAAACTCTTGTAAAACTTGAGTTATTGTTTCGGAAGACCCAGGGACCGGGATGGGACTGCATAATCAGCCCCAGGACGTATCACAGATTTCACAGAGCATGCTGAACACTGCAGTCCATCAACCGACCCTGCAGTCATCAATCTCACAAACAAACATGTTGTTGTATAACTCCAGAGCTGTGAGTAATCCTGTGCCAAAAGTTGTGTCGCGCGAGTCGTCAACAGCAGCATTCTGAATTTTTCTTAATTTGAAAAAAACGAAAACCATAACAACAAAAAATCACACCAGCAAATTTTAAATGCTCCAAAGCTGACATTTTTCTTGTGGCTGAGGGAACTCAGGCTGCCTCAGTGCCTGACTTTAACCATACACCCCACAAAGACATTAACTGAGTTTTCCAACTTCATTAGCTCAGTTGCATTCCCTTGGCTTTGTTGTTACTCTTTTTTATTACGGAAAAAAAAGTCACCTTTATGTAATACCCCTTGTAGTTAAAACCCTCTCTGTAGCCTGCGGCAGTTGGGCAGCAGGAAAAGGTTTGTGATAGGGTTCAAAATAGGCATGTCACACCAAAACCCCAAAGCTCAGAGACCTCTGTCTCTGCACCTCTGGTTGTACCCCAATTTGGTCACCCTCGTGAGGCAGTGCCACAAGGGAGGTGCTGAGTCAGCTGCAGACAGCTTTGATCAGGGGGCAAAATACCCTGTAGGCAGCCAGGTTGGAGACACCGGGCATCCCTATGGGCATGGACCCTGGGTCTCCAAGAGGTCTCACCGAATCGCAAGGTCCTGTTCCCATGGAGGCATGGTGGCTCCCAGGTCCAACATCTGATGAGCAACTGGGTGTTGGGACTGTCCCTGAGTCCAGGTTTTGCCTCCCATGCCCATGGTGGCACCTGGACTGAAATGTGGTTGCTTGTGCCAGGCCTGGCACTATCGGGACAGCAGGGTGAAAGTGGGCCCTTGCTTACCCCCCTCCAGCTCCCCTCGTTTCTGGGGGTGCGGAGATCACCCAGTTCCCCTTCTCCCAGCATTGGGTGTTGCTGTGAGGCACGACCCCAGCTCTCTGGTGGAGTGGGATCTCCATCTCTCCCTGTCCTAAGTGTCTCTGTGAGGCCGGCCTTGATTCCCTTCGTGTTTGGCCCCGCCGTATGGAGCAGGGCAGACCCCCATCCCCAGACGGAGACCCGGTCTCCCACTGCAGTAGGCCCCCGCCCCGTGTTGGTCAGACTGCCCAGTCCCTCTTTGGGTCATCCCCGATCTCGTGTGCAGCTGCCCCCAGCGCACTCCGGGTCTGATCCCCGCTCCCCACCGGGAGGGACAGCCCCGACCCCCCACGGGAGAACGGGGGCGGGCGCGGGGGCGGCTCTAGGACCCAGCGTCGGCGCGGCGCGCCCGGCCCCGCTCAGCTCCGCTCAGCCCGACTCGGTGCCGTGCCGTGCCGTGCCG
>VWPU01001139.1:0-25762 GCA_013398955.1 Callaeas wilsoni | reverse complement strand
TTTCACCAAATATTGAAAACTCTGTAATTTCATGATCACTGTGCCCCAGATGGTTTCCAACCACCACATCTCCCACCAGCCCATCTCTGCCTGCAAACAGCAGGTCTAGCATAGTCCCTCCCCTGGCAGGCTCGCTCACCAGCTGTGACAAGAAGTTGTCCTCCACACGCTCTAAGAACCTCCTGGACTGCCTCTTCTCTGCTGTGTTAAGTTCCCAGCAGATGTCTGGCAGGTTAAAGTCACCTACGACAACAAGGGCTGGTGATCTTGAAACATGCTCCAGCTGCTTGTAGAATAAGTTATCCACCTCTTCTTCCCGGTTGGGCGGTCTATAACAGACTCCCACCAGGATGTTGGCCTTCTTGGCCTTCCCCTTGATTCTCACCCCTAGGCATTCAACATTATCATCATTAGTTACAATTTCCATGGTGTTGAGATCCTCCCTAGTGTAAAGAGCCACCCTTCCACCTCTTCTCCCTCGCCTGTTTCTTCTGAAGAGCTTGTAGCCATCCATTGCAGCAGTCCAGTCCTGTGAGTCATCCCAACACATTTCTGTGATGGCGACTATGTCACAGCTTTCCTGCTGTTCCATGGCTTCCAGCTCCTCTTGTTTGTTACCCATGCTGCATGCATCAGTGTACATGCAGTTCAGCTGGGCTGCTGATTGCACCCCTGACTCTGGCTTACCACCCTTGGGCTTGTTTCTGGAGAGCCTAGTTGCATCCCCTTCCCCCTTCAAGCCTGGTTTAAAGCCCTCTCAATGAGTCCTGCCAGTCGTGTGCTGCAGAGTGTGAAGCAGATAGACCCAGGTACCCCAGAACAGTTAGTCTCTCCTGCCCTTGGTTACACATAATGAACTTTCTCCAAGGAGAGTGGGTCTCACCCACTTTCCAATTTTTATTTAGTCTTTGCATCCACCACAGCCAAGTTCTTTAGAAAGGGGAAAAAAGCAAAGTGTCATGTCTTTCAGTAAGATATGTGATAGGAAACTACCACATGTATAGGAAGTTCCTGCTGTTGCACAGCCTAGCATTGCTGCTTTAGCATTCACTGGCAAGAACACTTCTTCTCTGCAGTCATCCCTCACTTGTTCTTTTCTTGACAGCAGATGGGAAGCAGGATAAGAAGACACCCTGAAAAAGAGTAATTACATCCTTATCTTTGCTTAATCTTGATTTTTCTGCACCTTCTTTCCTAAGAGTTGATTAGTTATGCTGTGTCAAGCAGATGCTTTAAAGAAATCTATTTATGGGGACTCTCTGTTTGCAGCTGGAAGTGGTTTACAATGGCAAATGAAAAGACTTTCTCCACTGAGATGTGCAGACGGGCCCAAGGTCACGCTAGTCAAACAGAAGACATTCTGTTGGTGAACACGATCAACGTGCTAGCACAGCCAGGCCCTCAAAATCACAGAAGGGCTGAGGTTGGAAGGGACATCTGAAGGTCATAGGATCAAATCTCCCATTTCAAGTAAAGACCATCTAGAGCTGATTGCCCAGGAACATGTCCAGACAGCTTTTGAGTATCTTCAAGGATGGAGACTCTGCAACCTCCCTGGGCAACCTGTTCCAGTGCTCAGTCACCCTCACAGTAAAATGTGTTCCATCATGGTCGGGGGAATCTCCTGTGTATCACTTTGTGTTTGAATGTCCATACTAAGGGTGTTTCTTGGACTAATCTTGCTGGCCACAACTTACCTGGAGCTAAGTGTAAGCACAAGTATTTTGATGTACCAGCATGTGCAAAACAATTCGATATCTTAATTTTGGTGAAAGAAAAGTTGAAAGAATTATCTGCCGTGATTGGGGGAAGGAATGCCAGATAGGTTTGGCTGAGAAACAGTGGCTTCTCTGTATGGTTCAATCCAAAACTGCTGCAGGCTGACCAAGATTCCTTTGATTTCTGTAAACTACAGACTAGTGAGTGCTCCTGTTGGCAAAGAACTTGCATCTTAAAGTGTATTTTCTTTGTCATCTCATGGGGATGCAAATTTAGTTTGCATGTAATTTTGGTGTGGTGATCTCAGAGTAATATGAAGGATATGTGTCATACTTTAGAAGGTAAGGGCTCAGGCTTTATGATTACAGTATGCAAACCTCTTTCCCAAATTAGGCAAAATGTAGGGAAATGAGAGAAATGCATCCAGTTTATTTGCAGAAATGCCAGCAAGTCTCCTTCTTAGCAGAACTGATACTGCCTGGTTCAGGACAATAGCAAAAAGAAGTTCTGCAAGTCCTAAGCAAGGCAAATTTGCAAAAGCTTGAAGTACAGCATCAACTTTGAACGAGCAAATCCTGTGGCATCCCACACTGTTTTCCAGGATTCAGAGTTATAATGTCAGGAGGGGCATACAATAGACAAGGGCATACGTATGTATCCTGTACAGACTGACACAGACCTGCTGTTTGTAGAGGTCACCAAAAGCAATTTCTTCATGATTTCTAATTTAAAGATACAGTCCCTGAATTAGTGAATAATGAGAATGAAATTACCCAGCACCGTGTGTCCATTCTGTCTCTGCTTCCCACCTGGCCACTTTTTAGCACAAAAAATGGTGAAATTTTTCATGCGTACCATGGCCAGATGTGCTTGACTTGAACTGTGAGAGTATTTGAAACTGAACTAATTTTTCTGCTAGCGTGGAAGTTAATATCAGGTTTATATGAGGATTTAAAACACCACTGAATTTGAACATTTTGATGAAATACAGACTGACTTTAATTTTTGTCAAATACTGATAGCAGAAGAACCAATTTTTTTTTTCAAATAGTGAGCCCAGGTCCATAATTTGCATCTAGATTTTAAGCATTTTAGAACCTGAAGAGGCTCAGATCTATATTTTGATTGAATGCTAGCTCTAACTGCAGTAGTTCCCTTCAGAAGGCACCAGAAACAGATTAATAATGATAAACAGGTTTCCTAGTGAATACCAATAAAAGGATGCCACCTTTTTTTCTGATCTGTTTGGAAAAATAGCATACAATTTAACACCATAAATAAATAGCCTAAGTTCTTAAATTTTTCATCAACTGGAGACTTATTGTTTCATGAAAAAAAGCCCAAAACCCAACTTTGCTTTGCTTTGCTGAGGAATGTCCTTTATGCATACAACATACTAGAGTAAGTTCAAAGTTCAGTGGGGCCAGCTGCTTGTTAGAGAATGAACTGCAAGCTGAGATATTTTTGACTCTCTCATGGGAATGCAGAGATGCCTGCAAGAGCATCTTTTTATTTTGCCGCAAACACAAAAGTCTCTTCTTTATCTGTGAAGCAGAATTCTGGAAAGGGATGCCTTCTATGTGTCGATAAAGACATCTGTTTTTCTCCATTATTCTGGTGTTGAAGAACGTAGGGGAAATCAAGAAGGGTGCATATTATAATGACAAAGTAGCCATGCAGGCTCCTCTTTTCATTACTGGTGGCAGCAGCAGTAGCAGCAGTTATTACCTTTTCTGAAAGACAAGATTTGTTATAGCAGCAGCCTCTTACACTAGAAAACCTGTCGTCTTAAATTGGTTTGATTAGCTAGGCAAAGGCAGAAATTGGTTAAAAGGAAAGGGAGTGAGAGAGATACGGCTTCTCATTTTTTTGTGCCACGCGTTTTGTAGAAAGACACAGATAATGAGGCTGGCTGACATTTATGCCACTGGCAGCAAGTGCTTAGATGAGTGGGGCAGTTAGCACCCTGCAAGGACAAGCCCTGCTCTTATACATCATACCTGGGCACCGACCAAAGCCGTCTGAGTACACACTGCTTCCTCGCAAATGGTGTGTTATTTCCCAGTCATACCATTTGGCAGCTTTTGGTGGGATATCTTCTGTGTGCACTGATGGCTAATATGGGAAGAAACAGCTCTCAGAGGGTAGTAGGAGTCGAGCTTGTGTAGCCTCAGAGCTGTCCTCCCCATCACCTGGGGGAGACAGTGATGCCCCTGACACCGTCTTGCAGCTGTGTCTGACGCAGTGGCAATTCCTTGCAGAAGTGTAAAGGTGTTGTGCTGCCGTGAAGAAGGTGCTGACATTGAAGTGATAACTGATGTTTCGTGCTCAGAGGCCATTTCCTGTGTAAGGGGGCTTGAACACACACTGAAGAAAAAGAAATACTTCAGAAGACTGTGGTAATGCAATGCCCTTTCTTGTGAGCTGTGCAGGATAATAATATTTTTTCATTTCCACAGTCTCCATAGCTCCCAGTCATAATTCTCTGATGTTACTGCAAAGTAAGAAAAAGAAAGGATAGGTATAATTTCTTTTTTAGCTCACTTCCTACTTAAGCTTCTAAAATGGAGCTGTTTTCTATAATCTCCTCCTTAGTGTGATGGCCTTTTGAAACACAATTAGAAAACAATTACGGCTTTTTGTGTTTTTGCTTGTCCAAATAATGCAAGTTCATACTGGGACCACTGCTGTTTAACATCTTTGTCAACGACATGGACAGTGGGATCAAGGGCACCCTTAGCAAGTTTGCCACCAACACCAAACTGTGTGGTCTAGCCAGCAAATGTGCACTTGCAGTCTACAAGGCCAGTTGTCCTGGGCTGCATCCAAAGCAGCATGGGCAGCAGGCTGAGGGAGGGGATTCTGCCCCTCTGCTCTGCTCTGTTGAGACCCCACCTGGAACACTGCATCCAGCTCTGGAGTCATCAACCTACAAAAGATGTAGACCTGTTGGAGTGAGTCCAGAGGAGGCCACGAAGATGATCAGAAGGATGGAGACCATTGCCAGTGAGAGAAGACTGAGAGAGTTGCAGCTGGTCTGCTGTAGCAATGGGGAACAAAGACACACTGACCTCCTTGCTTGCTCTGAAGAAGATTGTTTATTGCAACAAACTGAGCCTTTTCATACTCTAAACTTAACTGAAACTTAACTGAAACTTAACCCCAAACAAGGAGGCGTTGGCTGCCTGCCACTGCGGTGTCGCTGTTCACGTGTCCCTTTGCCCACTCAGCTCTGATGCGCGCATCTCCCCAGCTGATCTCTGCCCCACGCATGAGGCAACTATGAACCCACTCTCTGGCCATCTGACCAGCTGCTGAACCCTTCCCAGAGTGCTTTTTGGTGAACAGAAGTGAACAGAAGTGAGCAGGATTTAACAAAGGTGAAAAGGTGCTTATTCTGTAAGGCTTTTCTTATTTCCCACAGTCTGCCTAGGGAAGGTCCAGGGAGACTTTATAGGAGCCTTCCAGAGGCAACAAGCGAGCTGGAGAGGGACACTTTACAAGGTCATGTACTGGTAGATCAAGGGAGAACAGCCTTAAGCTGAAGGAAGGTAGGTTTAGATTAGCTATTAGGAGGAAATTCTTTTCTGTGAGGGTGGTGATGCACTGGCATAGGTTGCCCAGAGAAGCTGTGGATGCCCCGTCCCTGTATGTGTTCATGGCCAGTTGAACAGGCCTTTGTGCCACCTGCTCTAGTGCAAAGTTTGCTAGCCCATGGTAGGGGGATAGGAACCAGATGACCTTCAGGGTCCTTTACAACTCAGACCATTCTATGAATCTATTATTTGGATGCCTCAGTTATGTATGCTTTCTGCTACACAGTGATGAAACTGTTCCTAAGCAGAATGTAGAAGTTCAAGTGTAGGTGACATAGAACATCCCACTGATGGCACTATTTTTATTCACAGTTTTCATCCATGTTCATACTGCCTCTGCATCTCCCAAACAAGATTTCATTCTCATTGGATTAGGTCTTTAAAGATACACAGTATCTGCCAGTACAGAATTTGTGGTATAAGTAGTGAGGAAAAGCTGTTGGAAATGAGGGAAAACTCATTTAACTATCCATAAAGACAGAATTAGGAGCAGAAGATGCTCTCTTGTCTTCTGAATTTTATGCAAGGTCTTTAATTTCTCACTGTATGCATTTAAAGAGTTACATATTAATTATCATATCCTCCCATGTTTTGAAGCTCAGAATGTCACTTACATAAATTCTGCCTGGGAGGTACATATTGCTTAATAGCTGAATTAATTTTTAATCTTCCTTTGAATAATATTAATGCTTTATTTTCTATACTTCTCAAAAGCAGCATTCCAGCAAAATGTCTCAAAGAAGGAAGCACTGGGAATACTTAACTTTGAAAGCAACATCTTATCATCGTTTATTGAAACTGTCAAACTTTTCCACTAGGCTCGTACTTCTTTCCCTGACTGCTTTATTGATGCTGGTGTCACTCAGCATTTATAGGAAGACCAATTTCTCAGCATTCAGTACCTGCCTGAACTTTTTGAACCTGAGCCTGTTACACCATGATATTCTTTGCGCTGCTGAATATGAATCACAGCCTTTCCAGAATCTGTGAAAATATTTGAGTATCTATTTAAGGATTAAGGAAAAACAGTTCTATCAAAAGTAGAAAATGAAGAATGAAATTTGTTTTTTCCATAATGTTATATAAACTGCAAAGTCTTCTTGTTTCCTTTTGAAATTGTCTAAAGTTTTTGCTATCTGTCTTGAAAACACAGCCACTTCACTAGGATTAAGGGTTGTTCACACATTCGAGTGGGCTGAATTAAAGCTAACAGGCATACTTTATTCTTTTGTTACTTTGCCTTTGAGTGCTTGACTTTGCAGGCTTAATGTTCTTTTAACATAGGAGGATAATATGTGAAACTTAGTGGCATACTTGCATACATATGCAAAATGAGCAATCTATGATCCTTAAACTGGGGTCCTGTTCCCTTGATCCAGAGGTGTTGTATATGATTCAGTTGATGTTTTTTCTGCAGCATTTATAAAAAAAGTAGTATTTCATTACCAGCACTTCTATATTTGCCTTGGTGAGACGGCAAAAGGAGGATGCTTTGGTCCAAAACAGGCATTTTTAAAAAGAAAAATTAGTTGATGCTGTGTTGTAGTGTGGAACAGTCACAAATCAAATCAAGCCTGCAGAAGTAATTTATACTTCAGGTAGAAAATGCTGACCTGAATCCTGCAGCTGGCTCTCTCAAACAAAACTGTAGTTGTTGTAAGACCAAAATGAGATAATAATTCTAGCACATTGTTGAAAGACCATGTGTGTGTGCCTCAGACTTGCTGGCAGTAGTGTACTTTGAGAAGAATGGGAAGAAACAGTGCCCCTTATGAGTTTTTAATGAGTAACCTCACACATGGCAGGAATGGCTTTCTGTTTTCTCCTGTTTCTTATAACTGGCCTGCATGCTGCTAAGGTCAAGGCTTCCAGAGTTAGACAGCTGCTGGTTATACAGCTGGAAAAAGAGCCTCAAGAAATCAAGATTAGAAGTAGTCCTCTTACAAATCAGAGCCTGGCTAATGATACAGCTAGTAATAAAAGGCCAGTTGCCTCTCAAGCTGAAAATCAATGTATTCTGGATCATCTGGATCTGTGTTGTTTGTCACATTTAATGAGTTAGTGAAGGAAAGAGATAGCCTCTGTGCAAACTCTGCTGAGGACTTTCACCTCGGCAATCTGTGGTCATTAATAATCCAAAGGGGTCTGAGAAAATCTGGGTTGCCATAAAGACATGGCTTACCTTAGAAAGTATAACACATGCTATGAATTGCCTCATTCCCTAAATATATGGATGAGGCTGGCCTTGAACAGCCTTCCGGAGAAAGTGGCATGGGCATCTGGCTGAAGTTACTTTCTCATCGTGCTGTTGAAACGGAAATGAAAATTCTTTAATGCCTCATAATTTCAAGATGGACATGAGAGAAAATGTTACCTAATCATATACAGGATACAGGTCCACCCCTTTCTGAAGTGCCATGCCATTTGATGCCTGTCAGAAAAAATGAAGGTTAAGCATGGAGTTATTTGCTGTCAAAGTAAGAGCAAAGATGATGAACCAGATAACACCTAAAAGAGAAGGTGCTGAAAGGTGTGATTATTTTATTCTGATCATGAAGCAGTATCTGATTTTGGTAACATATTAATACATTAACATCAAAATCACTTCAGGGGCCTGCCTGCCTCAGTGAGACCCTTCTGAGCCTACTAATATTTTAAACTAGGAAAGTTTTGAAACCTGTGCAAACCCTTTAAACCCAACATAATAATATAGTACCTTGAGGAGGAGATAACATTAATGGCTGTAAATATAGATCAGATAAAAGAAAATAGAGCTTCATGATAATCATCATGAAAATAGAAAATTTGTTGCTTGGTCATAATCAATGAAATACTGTCTCTGGAATTAAAAAATGACATATATGTTTTATGAGTACTAATAACATCTTAATTGTGTGAGCTAAAACAAAGATACAATCTCCTGCTTCATGTGATGGCTAAGGGCAGAAGTGCACTTTTCCTGCATGGTGGTAAAGAATAGACATCCGTGCTGTGGACTCTCTCTTTACTGGCTGTTAACAGTGAGATTTATGGACAAAATTGTCTTTTTACTGGCTAATTGTTCCACTTCTGTCCTGATCCCTCTGAGCGAGCAGAAGGTTGACTGCAAGGTGACTACTAGTGCTGTGGAAACTCAGATTTCTAAGCTGCCTTATATAGCACTGTTGTTGCAGGCATCCTCTTATACTAGTCAGTCGATACAGCCCTTGTTCCCTCCTCTGTAAATATAACCAACAACCTAGCTGTTTTAACAAGGAGGTTAGTATTTTCATTTTGCAAAGTTATTCTCATTTATGATCATAGAATGATAGAATGGCTTGGGTTGAAAGCCATTTTTAAAGGTCATTTAGTCCAACTCCCCTGCATTGATCAGGGACATCTTCAACTAGATCAGGCTGCTCAGAGCCCAGACCATCCTGACCCTGAGTATTTCCAGGGGTGGAACATCTACCACCTCTCTGGGTAACCTGTTGCAGTGTTTAGAGAATCACAGAATTATTTAGGTTGGAAAAGACTTATAAAATCAATGATCACCACCTTGTCAACTAGACCAGAGCACTAAGTGCTATGTCCAGTTGTTTCTTGAACACCTCCAGGGATGCTAACTTCACCATCTTCCTGGGAAGTCCATTCCAATGCCTGCTAACCCTTTCCATGAAGAATCCTTCCTAATTTCCAGCCTGAACCTCCCCTGGTGCAGCTTGAAACTGTCTCCTCTCATCCTGTCACTAGCTGCCTGGGAGAAAAGGCTGAACCCCGCCTTGCTGCTAAACCTTTCACCAGCTTTGTTGCCCTTCTCTGGACACACTCCAGCACCTCGATGTCCTTGTAGTGAGGGGGCACAGAACTGGACACAGAACTTGAGGAGTGGCCTCACCGGTGCCAAGCACAGAGGGATGATCACTGCCCTCATCCTGCTGCCCACACTGTTGCTGATACAGGCCAGGATGCCATTCGCCTTCTTGGACACCTGGGCACTTGATGGCTCATATTACGCCACTGTCAATTAGCACCCCCAGGTCCTTTTCCACAGGGCAGCTTTCCAATCACTCTCATTGTAAAAATTCCTTCCTTATATCTAGTCTGAATCTATCTGATCTTTGGATTAAAACAATTACCTGTTTTTCCCATCTCTGCAGGACTTACTAAAAAGTCTGATTCCATCTTATAAGCCCACTTTAGGTACCAGAAGGCTACAATAATGCCTCTCTGTACCCTTCTCTTCTCCAGTCTAAAAAACTCTAACTCTCTCAGTCTTTCTTCATATGAGAGGTGCTTCATCCTGCTGATCATTTTTGTGGCCCTCTTCTGGACCTGCTCCAGCAGCTCGATTACTTTCCTATGCTGGGGACCTGGGAGCTGGATACTGAACTCCTGCTGGGGTCTCACTAGAGCAGAGCAGCAGAGGCTGCTCACTCTTGTTTGGATGCAGCCCAGGATACAATTGGCTTTCTGGGCTGTGAGTAGACAATGCCAGGCCCTGTCCAGCCTTTCATCCACCAGCAGCCACAAGTCCTTCTCCCCAGGGCTGCTCTCCATCTGTTCATCCCACAGCCTGTGTTGGTACCAGGGGTTGCCATAGCCCTGGTGCGGCACCTTGCACTTGGTCTTGTTGAACATTATGAGGTTCTCATAGGCCGACCTCTGGACTTGTGCAGGTCCTCCCTCTGTATGCCATCTGTTCCCTCAGGCATGTTAAATGCAACACTCAGCTTTGGTGTTAGCAATTTTACTGAAAGGGCACTAGATACTGTCTATTTCTATGGTGACTGGCTGAAAAACATTAATTTTTATGTCACCAGCTGTGGAACGGGATTCTTTCACTTCCTGTTCTTCTCCCTTTTTTCTCTGTAGAGTGAAGGTGCCCTCTACTGAACCCTATCCATGCGTTGATAGAAATTTAGAGAATGGGTCTGAATAACAGAGTGAGACTGCATGCTAGAACTGCTGTTGCATACTGATTGTATACTGATCTCATCCCATAGCAGAAGATTGCCTTGCAGGTGCAAAAATAGTTTTCAGTCTGGCCAACAGAACCAGAACAGCCCTCTCTGGATGTGTGTTAGAGCACATGTTAGAAGCATGCCAATTTCTAGGCAGTTTTGCTGCTATAGCTTTGCAGCAGAGCAATATTTTTCCTGCCTACAAGCATAATCTGGGTGATGCTAAGGCAAAGCATATTCTTCTTCATGCCATCATTTATTCAGAAAAGGCCACACTGATTCCAGCTGAAAGTCTGTTAAAAGCAATGGAGAGATCTTCAGGCTTGCCCTGATTTGTGCGTGCTGTCATTGGTAGACAAAAGTGTAGAAAGGAATGCTGTGGCCTGCATGTCCTACATTTGATCTGGACTGCCTGGCCTGAGGAGTGGGATATCCATTTGAGCAGCATTGGCTGGGAAAGTACTGCAGAATGTCTCTTTTCTTTTGCATGTCTTCCCAAGCAAGTGTGGACTTGAAATTGGGTCAGGCAGTCTTACATGAATCATAGAGTAGGACATAACATCTACTTCTTTTGAGGGTATACTAGATCTGACATGCTTCATAGCTAGATCCTTTGTTCTGTGTATAGTGGAGGGCTGAATCTTGCAAGCATTTATTGGGAGAGAGCACTGAAGGGCTACGGCTGAGCCACTACTGAGCTCTTCTGCCTATCAGGAGAGTTTTTCTTGTAATACACTATTTGACATTTGCAACTCACCTATCTCATTGCAAACTTACTTGAAAGTAAGAAAAACTGCCAGACCTTTCTGGCTGGTGTTGTGTAAATGTTAGTGACTGGAGGTTCTCTTTGAGTATTTGCTGTCTTTCAAAAGCAAATTTTAAGACACATTTCCTTTCTCCATCTCTCAGCTGATTATGTGATCTTCTCTTCCACTTTCACTTGTAACAGTTCCAAGCATCTTTTTTTTTTTTTTTTTTGGTAAGATCACAAGCTCAAATACTTGTATATTTGTTTCCTTAGGATTTCAATAGGACCTACCTGCGTATTGAAATTATTGTTTTTACTGACTTTTAGAGCATGTCTGCAATTTTAACCAAGTAGATAATAGAATTATGGAATTTTAGACTAACTTGAGTTGAAAGGGACCTTAAAGATCATCTAGTTCTAACGCACCTGCCATGGGCAGGGACACCTTTCACTAGACTAGATTGTTCGGAACTTCCTCCAACAATTCCAAGGATGGAGCATCCACAACTTCTCTGGGAAGCCTGTGCCAGTGCATCACCACCCTCCCAGTAAAGAATTTCTTCCTAATATCTAATCAAAATCTACCCTCCTTCAGCTTATGGCCATTTGCCCTCATCCTATCACTACATTCCCTTGTGAAAAGTCCCTCTCCATCTCTCTTGTAGCCCCCTTTGGTACAGAAAGGCCTCTGCAAGGTCTCTCCAAAGCCTTCTCTTCTCCGGGCTGAACAGCTCCAACTCTCTTAGCCTCTCTTCATAGTAGAGGTGCTATAGCCATCTTCTCATCTTCATGTCTCTCCTCTGAACTCGTTCCAACAGGTCAACATCTTTTCTAGGTTGGGGGCCCTAGAGGTGGATGCAGCACTCTAGATAGGGTCTCACAAGAGCTGAGAAGATGGCAAGAATCACCTCCCTCAACTCCTGGTAATGCTGCCTTTGATGCAGCCCCGGACAAGATTGGCCTCCAGCCTCTCACCACAAGCATCCCAAAGTCCTTCTCTTCATGATCCATTCTCCACCCAGCTTGTACTTGGGATTGCCCCAATCCAGGTGTAGGACTTTGTATTTGGCCTTATTGAACTTCATGAGATTCACATAGCCCCACCTCTTTAGCCTGTCTGGGTCCCTCTGAATGGCATCCCTTCCTTCCAGTGTGTTGACAGCACCACACAGCTTGGTGTCAATGACAAACTTGCTGAGGGTACCCTCGATCCCACTGTCTATGTCACTGACAGAGATTTTAAACAGTGATGGTCCCGGTACTGCGCCCCAAGGAACAGCAGTTGCTACTGGTCTCCACTTGAGCTGTTGACTGCATCTCTTGGACTGAGACCATCCAGCCAATTTCATATCTACCAACTGTTCCATCTGCAAATCCATATGTCTCCAGTTTAGAGACAAGGATGTTATGTGGGATATTGTCAAATGCTTTGCACAAGTTCGGGTAGATGGCGTCTGTTGCTCTTTCCTCATCCACCACTGCAGTAACCTCATCTTAGAAGGCTACCAAATTTGTCAGACACAATTTGCCTTCAGTGAAACCACGTTGGCTGTCACCAATCACCTCATTATTTAAATAGTGTACTGCTAAAAGGAGTAAAATGTTGAAATGCAGTACCTAAAAAGGAAAGAGCACAACGAGCCTTGTGGGTGGGTAACTTTTGAAAATGAAAATTACAGCATTTACAGAATTAGTATCTATGTTCTTTTTCACTGATCCCTTTCTGACTATCACCACACTCTGACCTGTTGTTAGAAAAACTTCGAAAAGCCAGCTTAAATGTATTCAAAACCAATTTGAGACACTTCTTGTGCCAACACTCTCCTTTTCCCCAATTAATTTTGTTCTTCCCCTGATGTTTAGCCCCTATCAATTTACAGACAGTGAACATACCCTCTTCAGTCTTTGCTTTGCTAAGCTAAACAACTTCAATCCTTCAGTCCTTTCAGTTCAGGCAGGCCTCATCCTGTTCCTTCACCATATTTGTTTCCAATTTACTTTCAGTCTACTTCCAGATTTTTGCCCAGAACTGAACACAAGAGTTCATCAGCATCCTTGTGCAGTGCTATTTTCTTGCTGTTACTCATAAACTTTCAGTCTTGGTTGCTTTATGTAGAGGACAGTTAAGATATTTTTGTGTCTGGAGAATCATACAAAGTTTAGCCCTGACAATACCAGCCTTCTGTGTTAATAAACAGAAAAGCACTAACTCCTCCAAGTCATCTTATCCTGCTATGGGACATTTCTGCAGATGAACAAGCACTGCAAGTGTTGGAGTCAGTAACATGCTCTTGCATTCATTATGTGTGCTGCTTGCTCATGGGCACTTCAGAGCTTCTGCACTGTGCTGCTCATACGTGAATTTTAGTGGCCCTCTCCTGTTTCGGGAGCCCAGGCGTAGCCCTTGTCACAAGTTCTAGCTGTTGTGCACAGTCTTTTGATCTGGAAAAGGTCTGGAGAATCTTCTGCCTCTATGCCGGTTTGTGTCTGGTGCATGACCTCTGGCTCAGGATCTTCCTGATGGCAGCACTGCAGCCTGCTGCCAAGCCATCTGGTTCAGTCTTCTTGGACCACCTCTCAATGGGACCCTTCTGGTGAGCTATACTGCGGGAGGAGCTCTGGATAAGGGTGGTGCCTTGCACAGTAACTGTCCTCAGCTGCTGCTTCCATGGATGTGCATGCTTTCCTGCTCTTCCTTGCTTTGCCCTCCCACATGTGCATAGGCTGGGCCAAGGTCCCAGTCACCGGTGCGAGGCAGAGCACTCACTGCTGCTCTTTGCAAATGACTAATTAGGTGACATAAAAGACTTCTTAAAGGTCCCAAGGTGTTTGTAGACAACATCAACCAATCAATCAGAGCATGTATTAGACATCTGCATTCTGGAAAATGGATATCTCTCTCTGAGCATCAGTAGCAGGAGTAGAAAGAAGATAACAAAAGAAGGCTCCAGGTAGACCTTGTGTCAGTCTTCAAGTATGTAAAGGGGGTTTGTAAGAAAGATGGGGTTAGACATTTTAGTAGGGACTATAGTGATAGTGCAAGGCTTAGTGGTTTTAAACTATGAGTGTAGATTCAGACTAGTTATAAGGAAGATATTTTTTATGTTGGGGATAGTGAAACACCTGAATAGGTTGCCCAGAGAGGTGGTAGATGCGCCATCACTGGAAACATTCAAGGTCAGATTGGGAGGGGCTCTGGGAAACCTAGTCTAGTTGAAGATGTCCCTACTTATTGCAGGGAAGGTTGGACCAGATGAACTTTAAAGGTCTCTTCCAACTCAAACTGATCTATGATACTACAATTTTATGGTTTTATGATCATAGAATAGAAAGCACGTTTCCTTCAGATGAGTGTTGACAAGACTCTGTGTAACTCTGGCAGATTACTAAATACGCTCTTTTTGGAAAGATGGGAATGCCGTGTTAGAGATAATTCAGTATCCAGTTCAAAAAGCTAAAACCTGTATCTATTACCTTTGATTTCATGTATAGCCATCTGTCACCAATTCTTTAAAACTCGTTTTTCACGATGAGATATTCCCACCCTGCAAATCTTTCTGCTATTATGTTACACTGAATTAGAACAAGTGATAGGTTGGCTGTGTCTGTGTAATTTGGCCTGTGGGTGTTCAGTGTACATATATACAAGAGAAATTTGGTTAATGACTCATGCTTACTGCCCTTGTCTTTGAATATGCTGTTGCCCCAAGCAGATGGGGATCGTCATGAATACTGTTTCAGAAAAAGATCCGCCACCGGAGCTGCAGTAGTGGGAAA
Source organism: Callaeas wilsoni (assembly GCA_013398955.1). NCBI lineage: Eukaryota > Metazoa > Chordata > Aves > Passeriformes > Callaeidae > Callaeas > Callaeas wilsoni. Next base: position 10,979 of record VWPU01001139.1, on the reverse strand, counting down.
GGTTTATTCAAGTATTTATGTCCCAAATCCCGGAGTTTTATTTGACGTGTCTTACTGGAACATTAGCTACTGCAACCGTTAAGCTTCTGTCTTAAGAGAGATAGAGAGAAAACTACATCCAAAAAGGTCCCAAAGAAGGTCCTACAAACCAGAAATTCTTTAAGAGCTTAGATTGGTTTTTACCGGTGGAACATTTTGAAGGTTCCTTTATTCCAAGTGAGTGCTACTTTATTATTGTTATTATTGTTATTATTATTGAATAATTTTTGTTGTGGAGACATGCAAAGTAGCCTCAAACCTTTACAGAGTTGTTCTTAGTTTGTACATGATTAGAGATTTCTCTGATCAGTATTTTCTCCAAAATACTGATTATCATACTACTTACCCTCTCCTATTTTTTTGAGGGAAACAGCATACAGATCCTGAGTTTTATGTGACAAATAAAATGCAAGCATGTTTTGGAAAGAGAAATGTTGTCCCAACTTAACTTTCCATTCTCTTACGCTGTTTTGAGAATGAATTAACATGCTTCAGATCATGGGAACAAACAAAAATCGTGGTGGCAGAGTAACAGCATTATTTGAACTAAAGCTGTTTAGCACTTCCTCTCAAGGTACAATGCCCTTGTGTCATAAACTGAAACAACAGAGGGAGTAGCTGCACAGAAGGAAAATAAAACATACCCATGGAAAATTGAAATATCCATTGTAACTTGGCAGGGTTTATTTGTTTGTCTTTTATTGGTGGGTAATCTCTCAATTACTAGAACATACTTTCTGTCTCCAGCTGTGCCTAAACTTGTTTTCGCATGGCCATAATTAACACAGATAATTATACAGTTCTGAGATGAAGTTAAGTACTTAGGTCACATTCAGCCACTGTCTTCACTTTTACCTCATGAATACATTATTAGGGCAATAAAATTTCTTTGACTATAAATACAACTTTTATCTGCATGCTTTCTCTTTATAAAATTAATTTAGTATGTGTATATGTATCTCATCTGAAGATGTATTTATACTAAATTGATCTTTCTTTTCATGTCAATTTCTGATTATTCTCTTGTTATCAGATACTGCTGTATTGTTGGCATGTGAATTAAAAGTCAAGCACAATCTTCAGTTTCTTCACCAGGGACACTGTTTAGCAGAAAAGATAGTCAGGAGTGGAATGGAGGAAAAGAGGGTGTTTTGGTATGCAGTGGTGAAATCAGTTAAGTGTGAAGAGTGGACTACTGCTTTAGTCCACTCATGAAAGGTGCAGTCAGCACTTAACTTCTGAGGTAAGTTCCTTTAAAGTTGACATCTTGACATCTAATACTCATTCAAGGCCAGGTAGGCTGACCTGCTGATCGAATTAGGTCTGCTGATTTAATTTGTAATGCATCAGGGCCTGGGTGTTATCCCATGCCATTGGCTCCAGGGGAGGTTTGTCACCTGATTTCAAAGCGAGTTCAAACTCTGCTTTGGGCTAATGGAGAAGTGTATCAGACCAGAGACATCCTGACAACCCTTTACAGGTTGTCACTTTTCCCATACCCTGTTTTGTCTAAGTCCTGGTCCGCCGGCAGCACGTCTTGGCAATACTTTTAACATTTATTACCAAGATGTTGCCTTAAAGCTCGTCGCAATCTGGTGCAATTAAAGGGTTGGATCCTCCTGTCATTCAGCTCTGTGGGAAGTGTGATATTTCCTTGTTTCGCAGTAAGCTTAGTCACTCCTCAGACAGACAGGGGAAAGGGACATATGTTCAGCTCTGTGTACCTGAGATAGCAGCCAGGGCTCCTCAGAGTCAGAGGGACAGATGGGCTCAGCCTCTGATGTTCTGTTCTGTACTCTGAATGAGCTGAGTGTCCACAGCATATGCTTTGGGACGGAGAGCAGGACATAAGTCAGCCCTGAGTCCAGCCTAGTGTGGCCATTATTGTGTTCTTGCTTGCGCATGGAAACAAAGACCCTAAGCTGTTGAGAGTTGCAACATTGAATTAGTTCCTCCAACTCCAACCATTGATTTTTTATTTATTTCTCTGTCTCTGCTCAGAAGCCTGGCCAAAAATAGGAGTGCCAGTGCACTACGTTTTCTCTCTGTACTAATATATCTTCATGTGATAGTCCAAAGGAAAGGCAGATCATGCTGAATTTCAGGATTAGGTCTTCCAGCATTTTCCTTTGTCTTTGCTAAGGGCTGCTGTATAGTGCACTGTGAGTCTTGCTTGGGAGTACTCCTGATGTGTGGAATGTCTCCACTGTGTTCTGTGCACACGAGGCAGGGTTCTGCTGCCTGAACTACCACATCCTTAGATTTTCTCTATTGGCAGAATTGGTCGGTGTTGTTGGGACCAGTCTCCATATGATGAGTGCTGATCTTTGAACCTACCTCTTTCTAAATGTCTTCTCACAACAGCTATAGTGAAACGTAGCTTTAATAAGCAATGTGGCAACCGTTGGGTTTTTAAGCCAGGTTTTAGAAGTGATTTGTGTCAGTTTCAAAGGGTGGGTGCAAATATCATGCTTAATGACTGTGGTGTACAAATGGTAATATAAAGCTCTGATTGAATGCAGGGAGCTCTCACAAGAGAAATGAACCAAAAACTCTTGAAGCTGCCTGACAATCCCAGTATTTAGTGTAGCTGACAGATATAGCTGCCTCTGAGGAGACAGAACTCAAAGCCTTGTTCAGAAACATCACAGAACTTATCCCTGGATGTGATTACCCTATGTACATGAAAAACATTTATGACTGCTGCTATATGTGTAAAGATTGAAACGCATTTGGCCAATGATGTTATAAGACTTTTAAGCTATAGATAGTATTACCATTCAGGATGGAGGGATTTTTGTGAAATTCTCACACCTGTCTTAGAGATTTGATTGTAAGTGTCATGTCCCAACTCACAAAATTACTCTGCTCTAAATCTCATCGGAGATTTTTAAAAGATGACTTCTAAAACTGTTGCTGTTATGTTGTCATAACTCATTAACCTGAAAAGTGCACAGCACATGACTCTTCCAGGTTTGTCATGGACTTCAGGTATTTATGAGGGTCAGACTTACAATATTTGTATTTGTATTTTTAAACTTACCCTTCTTGCTTTTATCCTCAAACATTTGAAGCCAATGAGACTCTACTTTTGACTTTTTGAAATACCTAATAGATGTATGTGCTACAAAAAATATTAATCTGTGATTCAGTCCTGTGGGTAGATAGTATAACTTATCCAAAAATAATCAACTGAGAAAATGATGGGAATATCTATTATTTTAGGATGGCTAGTGAGCCTATTAGGAAACAGTTCAGGAGATGAGAGGTGGAGGAGATTCACTCAGTTTAGTCCTATCAAAGTCTTCTTTACCCAAGCTAGAAATGATTGACAGCAGTGGTTCCATCTGGTTCTCATGATCACACAGCCAGAAAGAAAAGCTCAGACTCCGTTGCTTCCATCACACTATGTGGACTCTTGGGGCTTTTTAGAAGTTGCCTGCAGAGGCAGACCTTGAGAAGCCTGGCAGAATCCACTCAGAAAATGATGACTGCAGAAAGAACAAGCACATCTCTGTCATCTTGGGCCTGGTCCCTGCCAACTCGTGATCTATTTGATGCATGCTTCTTGCAGTGGATATGTGGCTGGAGTTCTCCCAAGCACGTTTCTGAGCTTAGGGAGAGGATGATTTAAAGTCAGAATATCTAAATCACTGCTGGGTATTCATTGCTACATGATGTGGTTTATACCAGTGGGACTTCACATGTGAAAGCAGTTTGGCGTGTCATTAGATGTTTCTGCTGCAAAAAATATTTGCCATTAAGAGACCAGATTTTCAAGTTCTTTTCCTCAGCAACTCTGCAAGGTCTTAGTTCAGAATAATTTTGTATCCTCAAACTTTCCTTTACAGATACCGATAATGTTTGGTTGCTTAAGGAGTGAAAGAGGATTTAATCAGAAATATTTCCCTTTTTATGTTTTCAAAAGTACCTCTATAAAAGATGTGTGCTTACATCTTCTAGTGAAAATATTTCTTTTGTTGTGTGTGACACTAAGAAAGTCAACCTTTGTCTTATTTAATTATGAAAAACACTGCTAGGATGCAAATACGCAGACTATGTGGATCTTGTTACCACAGATGGTGGCTTATACCTGGGATTCTCAGCCATGGAAAACCAGTTATCTCAAAGCTGGCAGCTAAGTAGGCAGCTGGTCTTCAGAAAATACAGAGCTGGTGCAGCTTGTGTGGTAATGGCATCCAGACTCAAACAGAAGGGACCACTCCTGTGCACGGCTTGCAGACTGGAATGATCTAATTTTCACAGTCCATAAGCATCAGCTGAAAAATATAGTTAGTGGATAAGCCCTCTGCAACTTATAATCACTTGTCTGCCTCCAATTCAGTGGGGAAGAAAAAAAAAAAGCGAATGTCCCCACACCTTCTAAAGGAGTAGAGGTGTCTGGAAATTTGACTGAATCACTAGCGTGGTAGGACCAGCCAACAGAGCTAGCGAGAAAGCGAGTTGGCTCATGTAGTCATTTGGAGACCTTGCAGCCTGGGAGGGAGGCTTTGGTGCTGCCCTTGCCTGCAGACCTGGGTGGCTTCATAAAGCAACCGGGGCTGCTGCCCACCAGGGACTGAGAGCAGCCCTCTGGGTACTGGCTCGTCCCTGGCACTGACACACCCAGTCGTTTTGCAGACGGGGCTGTGGGTAAGGGCACTTACCAAGGGAAGCCTTGTGCCACTGCCTGCTGTTGAAGCTGCTCTTATCCCATTGGTATATAGCTTGATTCTGTTGCTGTGTCTCAGCCACATTGGCTGTGTGTGTCCCAGCAGCAGCTGTCTGAGACGAAGTGAATATAATTCAGTGATTACTGCAGCTATTTAAGGCACTTAGAGAGTAGAGAAGGAAAGTTAAGAGGTGAAGATACTTCTTTTCAGAAGATTTATAATTGTGGGGTTTTTCTCTCTATTTTTCTACCATATGAAGAAATGAAGAAGCAGAAGAGAGTCTAGCTCAGGCTGTGATAAAGAGGTATTTGTTTCCTCACCCAGCAATGTTGATTAAGCTGGAGACAGGGAAGTGTATTTATTTTCACACTACTGTTCCAAATCAGTGCCACCTGCCAGAGGAATGGACTGATAGATTCCTGTAACACCATAAGACACAAGTGCTATATTAGTTCTGTAGCCTTTTCTGTTGAAAAATCATCACCATGGAGAATGTTTTTCATTGGCAGAGAAAATGGGCAGATACTCTCCTGTGTTGTGAGGCCAGATAGGCTGAAGTAGAAATTGCCAGACTTAGTGTAAAGAGGATGCAGTTACTTGGACCAAAATGCTGCAGCTATGTAATGCAGGCTATAGGGTGCTACGTGCTGGACAGTGATGTGTTGGCCTTGACTGAGCACTGTGAGCACCTGCTAAACTTCAAACTGTGTGTGGAAGTACTGCCAATCAAAGTAAAAGTTTGTTCTGATCTCTATTAGATTTGGAGTTTAATTTACTGCAGTAAGGGATAGTAGGAGCAGACCTTTCAAAACCCATTATACTTAAATCCTGAACACTGTTACCAAAAATTTTTTTTCTTCTTCCTCCATCCACAAGCAGTTGGGTTGGATGTTTGCACTGCTTAACACTTGAACTAGTAAAGTCGACTTGCTATTTAGCCTATGTTCTTCCCCAGAGAAAGATGTTTTTGAAGACCTGTCTTTTTAAAGCACTGACCTGACGTAACTCTGCAGCTGTGCTGACAATTCTCAGTAAAAATCATACTGATCATGGAACTAGGTGATTGTTTTTTCTTGATTAATGTATTTATTTGAAAGTGATTTTCACTTGAGAGTGGACAAAAATTTTTTGAGCCAAACCTTTCTTATAAGGAGCAAAACATTTCAAAAAGATTTTGCAAGTGACCTATATTAAAACAAATAGATTTAATTAGGGTTAACTATTCAGAACATATCCAATTTTCAGCAAAATTACACTTCTATTGTATTTTCTTTACCTATTTATCTCCACTATCTAGAAAGCTGAACAGAAACTAAAGGCTCTATAGAAAAATTCAAAGCATGGTAGAGAACGATCTGAAAACTGTCTACACTGTAATGTTAAAAAAACAAAGGAAGTATTGCTACAAGCTATAGAACAAATACAGAATTTATGGAGAGGCTTTAAAAAGCAGGAGGCTGCTGGAGATTAAGTTTTTCTATAACCAAGTTCCTGGTAAGACCTGTTAAGAAGCTCACTGAGAGAGCTGAGTGTGTCTGGAGGATCACTGCTTGTTGCTCTCCCTGGGTTGTCTCCTGGTCAGAGCATATTTCCTGAACTTGTGAGGTCTATGCCCTGTACCCTGACACACAGGACTGCCCCGTCTCTATTTCCTGTTCTGTTGTCTGACCAGATTCAAAAGGACCAATGAAGGAAACACAGCAACACGTTGGACTCCAGGGCATTCAGTTGCTACACTCTGCTTTCCCTCTTTTGCTGTCATCTTAGAAAATATTCAGACTGAAAACATAGCTTCTAAACTCTCGGGGCTGTTTGGAAATACAAGTGCTGGTGTTCTTGGTACATTTTTACTCTAACACCTTCAGATCACACAGAATTTCCAAAAGTTTGCTCTTGTTCAGGCCAAAAGCAGAATTTGAGCTTCAAATTTCCTCTGAGGCAGAGATACCTGGTTGCAGACAAATCTGCTTAACATCTTGTACGTTGGAATGGAAAGTGAGACTATTTTCCCTGCAAACAGCTTTGCTTATTATTCTGTACCCTAAAGCTATTTCTGCCAGTGGAAAATGGTTGAACAAACACAGTATTATTTCCTCTCTTTTTGCCCAGAATGGAATTAGCAAGAAAAGTTCAGAGCAAGGAAGGGTCTCTAAATCCAGGCCCATTTCACTTCCTTCATTTTACCTCTCTTTAGGCTGGAGTGCAATTTATGCAGCATCTTGTGTCTTTAGTCTATGTGGTTTTTAAAACCAAGAATATGCTTCTATTTATCTTCAAGTGTACTTTCATGCAGTTTGGATACTCTCATTTTTTGGTCTGTGCTGCAAAGCTGTTGCAGGGAGCCAAGTTTCCATTCCACAGGGAAATAGTCTCCTGCAGCTTTTGCTAAACACTGCTCATATCCTGAACACATTTCTTCCACCACATACTATTCTTAGCATCATTGTTCTGTGATAGCATCCCTGTTGGAGTCGGCGAGAGACAAGCACATCTGATGATGATCGACAAGTTTTAGTTTATTGTTAATAATACACACATTTTATAAGACACTTAATAGGCTTATGCATATTGCAAAATTATAGTTGATGATTGGTCGTTGTCTCGAAGGTCAGTACTACTCAGACTTGTATTCTTGCGGTTAGGGCTTTAACATTCTTATCGTTTTTTCTCCTCCTTTCTCATCTTGTTATTGTATGACTCTAAACTCAAAAACGTGCTGACCTTGAGCTCTGCTACACCTGCACAAGCTCAATGTTGCTGCCGTAGCCCCTTGCGCTGAGCCAGGCCTGCGCCAGGCTTCCCACACATCCCCTTACTTTAAGCCATTTTCTCACTTGGGAAAACAGAACAGAGTGATCCGAATGCCTACAATGAATTTCCTCATGGATATAGGTGTCCCCAGGTAGATCCTTTCTGCATGGGAAAGCTGTGCTTTGCAGGGAGCATACTGCTCCAGTCCATTCTGCAGTCACAAAGTGCAGGTCGATATGGCTGGTGACAGTAGGGAGGTCTTCTCTTCCTTGAGATGAAGGAAAGGGTGCTTTTCCCAGTACCTGTATTTGATAACTTGCAATATGGGAAGGGATAACCACTGTGCAGAGGCGAAATAGGGATGACCTTTTGTGTTTGCATTGGCACACTTCAACCAGATTGATAAATAGCAGTCAGATAAATAGCCTGCCTGTATTTGTAGCATTTTCTATCTAATTTTCACTCCTACACAGAAAGTAGTAACCTCACAGTCCTTGTATATGTAACACGGCCTGGAAGACGAAGGATCTAGTGCATGAAAGGTAGCTCTCTCACAGCAGTAGGTTATACATAGAGAAAATACTAGAATGCAGTTGCCCACCAGCTGGAAAGCAGTAGGAGTAGGTTAGCTGCTGAGAGAGGGCTGCAGACAGAAGTTCACTTGTCATCTCTAAAGACACTGCAGCCCTGTTAGCAAAACCTGGAAGGAGGCCTGCAATAGAAAAAGGAGTGATGATTATGCTGCTGATGAAAAGCTAATAGACACACCTATGCATTAGTGAATATAGATAGTAAAAAACCTGTTTTCTGCATAATATGGTGGTGAACTGATGGGTCTCCAACCTACTATTTTTTCCCAATTTTGTCACATTTCAAAGTTTCAGAAGTGGTTCAAATTGCCAAAATGTTGTGAAGCTGATTTTAAGCCACTGAGAGATCAAGGAGGGGGAAAAAGTTTAGAAATGTGAAGATTTTAATAGTGTTTTAACGTCTGTAAAGTGTAGTATAGTTGACTTTTCCAATTACTTCATTATAACCATAAGGACTAGAATTGTTTTATTTCCTAATGGAAGCATGGAATGGGTGAGGTTAGAAGGGATTACAGTGGGTCATCTGGTCCAACCTCCCTGCTCAAGCTGGGTCATCTTAGAGCGCATTGCACAGGATTGTGTCCGGATGTTTCTTGAATGTCTCCAGTGTGAGAGACTCCACATCTCTGAGCAGGCTGACCAGTGCTCTGTCACACAGTAAAGTTCTTCCCCAAGTTCAGGTGAAACTTCCTGTGCATCACATTCTGCCTGTTGCCCCTTGTCCTGTTGCTGGGCACCATTGAGAGAGCCTGGCTCCATCCTCTGACACCCTCCCTTCAGATACTGACAGACATTGCTGAGGTCCCCTCTCAGTTGTCTCTTCTCAAGGCTGAACAGGCCCAACTCCCTCAGCCTTTCCTCATAAAACAGATGTTCCAGTCCCCTTATCATCTTTGTTGCCCTCCATTGGACCTGCTCCAGGAGCTCCATGTCTCTCTTGTCCTGAGGAGCCTAGAACTGGACACAGAACTCCAGAAGTGCCTCACCACGGCTGAGTAGAGGATCCTGACGGATCACCTCCCTTGACCTGCAGGCAATGCTCTTCCTAATGCCCCCCAGGATCCCGTTGGCCTTCTCGGCCACATGGGCACTCTGCTGGCTCATGGAGAGTTTCTTGTCTGCCAGGACCCCCAGGTCCTTCTCCACAGAGCTTCTTTCCAGCAGGTCACCCTCAGCCTCTGCTGGTGCCTAGGGTTATTCCTCCCCAGGTGCAGGATCATGCACTTGCCTTTGTTGAATCTCAGATGTTTCTTCTCTTCCCATCCCTTCATCCTGTCAAGGTCCTTCTGAAGGGCTGCACAGCCCTCTGGAGTGTTGGCCACTCTTCTGAGCTTTGTGTCGTTAGTGAACTTGCTGAGGAGACATCTATCCGTTCATCCAAGTCATTGTTGAATAAGTTAAACAACACTGGGCCCAGAGTGGAACCTTGGGGACACCACAAGTGACAGGCCTCCAACTTGACCTTGTGCCATTGATTAGGATACTCTGGGATCTGCTGTTCAGCCAGGTCTCCATCCTCCTCACTTTCCACTCATCCAATCCAAACATCCTGAGTTTGCCTACGAGGCTATTGGGTGAGACAGTGTCTAATGCCTTGCTGAAGTCAAGATGTATCATTCTTGAGTATGGAGAATATAACCCTTGAATATCATCTATCTCTCTTGGACCTCTCTTCCCTGCATGGCCTGTTCCCATGGGATACTGCCAAGAAGATGTCTAAAGAGGCTAACATTAGCTCTCCCGAAGTCCTTGATTTCTTGTTGCCTTGCTTCCTCTTTGCCCAACACTGAGCTCCACAATCTCATGGTCACTACAGCTAAGGCTGCCCCCAACCTTCACATCTCCAACAAGGCCTCCCCTGTTTGTCGTTATGAAGTTGAGCAGCACACCATTCCCTAAGCAGCACACCATTCCGTGTGGGATCCTCTGCTACCTGTGTCAGAACGTTGTCATCAATGCTTTCCAGGAACCCCCTGGACTGTTTGTGCTTTGTTGTGCTGCTTCTCCAGCAGATGCCAGGGTAGTTAAAGTCCCCCACAAGAACCTGTGACTTAGAGGCTGCTTCAAGCTGCCTATAGAAATCCTCATCCACTTCTTCTTGATCAGGTGGCCTGTAGAGATCACTTACAACAATGTCACCCTAGTGTGCCCTTTTATCCGTACCCATAAGCTCTTGATTCTCACATCATCCACCCCAGATAGAGCTCGATAAGTTCCAAGTGTTTCCTCACACAGAGGGAAGCTCCACCACAGAGGGAAGCTCCACCAATGCACCTTCCTGGTCTGTCTTTCCTAAGCAACATGTGGCCCTTCATGGCAACATTCCAGTCATGTTAGGTATCCCACCATAAGGTCTTTGTAACCTTATCTCTGTCAAGCCTGGCTGTGTCCATATCCGCCTTCAAATCTAGTTTACAGCTCTCTCAATGGGCCCTGCTAAATCCTGAGCTAAGATTCCCTCCTTAAGGCAGGTGGACCCCATTTATTGCGAGCAGGCTTGGTGTCATGTGAACTGACCTGGGATAAAACCCTCAGAATTCTGCTGGTAACACGAGTTTCAAAGCCAGGTGTTCATCTGCCTGGTTTTCCAGATTCTTGCCCCATCAACCCCTGAAACTGCCAGGATAGAAGAGAACACAACTGGTGCCCCAGACCCCTTGACCAGCTGTTCCCAAGGCCCTGAGGTCCCTTTTGATCATCTGCACCCTTGTTGTTGGGACTTGGTCATTTCCCACCTGGAAAACCAGCAGTGGGTAATCATCAGTGGGCTGTACCAGGCTGGGAAGTTTCTTGGTGACATCCCTTATCCAGGCCCCAGAGAGGCAACACATCTCCCTGTGGATTGGATCCAGCTGGCATATCAGGCCCTCCATTCCTCTCAAAAGGGAGTCACCAAGGACTACTACCCTTCTTCTTCTTCTTCTTC